>JAWWES010000169.1:1089103-1204337 GCA_035583135.1 Lophotriccus pileatus
GGCGGCGGGGCGGCGGCGGCGCCGAGCGGCGCGGACGGCGGGGCCTGCCCGCGGGGCCTGCCCCGAGCGGAGCCGTCTCCGCGGCGCGAACAGGGGGAGGGCGCGGAGGCGGCGCCCGGCGAAGACGCGGCGGAGGCGGCCCCGGGCTGCGGGCGGGCGCAGTGTTCGAACGGGGCGGCCGCGGCGCCGGCCCCGCATCCCGGTGAGGACCGACCCCTCCCTCCTCCTCTCCCTCCTCCGCGGGTCCCTTCCCCCGCCCAGCGCCTGCCCGGGTGTCGCACGGCGCCGGGGTCGCCATCGCCCGAGCCCGGCGAGCTGCTGCATCCATCGCTTCCCTACCCCTCATCCCTGTCAGCTCCGATCTGTCGCTGTCAGCGCCTGCTGCTCCCTGTGCCGGGCTCCGCAGAGGCAGAGCGGCTCCGCTCTCATCCCTGAAAACATTTGTTTTGCTGTGTTGCTGGCAAGGAGTCATTAAAAACGAAAAATCATAAGCCCGGCTTCCTTTTCGTAATCTCTGCCGTGATAATAATTGTATTTCTGTTCCTTGGAAACTCACACAGAAAGCACAGGAGCAGCAGTCTTGACCGGTTCTTTAAATAACTTTGAGTGACAGTCTTGGTTAAGATGTCACTAACTGCAGCACGGAACTAAACTATAACCTTTCTAAAAAGTTTTCTTTCAGATAATGTTTCTAAGTGTACTGGTGGGAGCATCAGTGTGAAAGCACCTGACATTGCAAACAGATTGGGTTTTGTTGATGGTCATCTTGGCTTTTTTTTTTAATGCAGTGCTTTGGAAAGACTTATTAAAAGACACTGCATTCTGCCAGTAACTCTTTACATTTTATCTTGGAATGCAGTTAAAGATATTTTTCCTTTAACTCCGTAGTAGAACTCTCCAGTAAACTTCTACCTTTGCAAAAGGAATGGAGCTATAGGATAAACCTGGAACAGGCTCAGTATTTAAAAACTCCATTGGAACAGTGCAGACCAAAGCTGATGATCTCTTGCCAGTGCCTTATGTGAAGCCTTTTTGCTCAGGTGCCTCCAATTCTCAGGCATGCTTTGCTGTGGCCGGCCTAATTCTGGCAAGCATTCTTCCCTCTAGCCCTTTGAAGAATCAGATTAATACACAGGAATTGTTACAATTGAAACTTATTTTAGCCTGCTTGTATTTGTCACTGTTTCTTAAATCTCAGGTACTGTGGCCTGTATGTGACAAGTCTTTCACGATGTAGCTTTGATTATACAGAAACCATAAAGGTCATTTTAGTTAAACCTGCGCCTCACAATTATTGATGTGTACTAATCCACTTTTTCCTTCTCCATGTTTAATGTGTTCACTGACATCATGCATAAAGAGGTGGAATTGCAATGCTGTAAATATGTAGATTAATAAGACAGTAATGTTCAAGACCACCTGTAGCCTCAGAAGAACAAGACAGCAAGAACACACAGCAAATTTCTGTCCTCGACCTCTTTCCATTCTAATCAGAATAAAGTATTTATGCCAACAAGAGAAAGGACAACATGATCTCTGAATGAAAAAAATGATGGTGTTCTGTGGTGTTCTTTATTCAAGAATCAAGTGAAGTAAAAGCTAGTGTAGGGAGTTCTTCAGATAGAGACTGAAGACTATTATAGTGATGCTTTGCTTTAGAGGCCTGACTGAAATTTGTTGTACTTTGTTCATATCTTAGATTTTAAAAAAATTAAGCTGCAGGTGCTGTGGCTATTTCTAATGAAGCAAATAATAAAAAGGTTTAGTAGTCTAAATTCTAGTAAGCTGCTCAGGTTAGAATTCAGATTTCTTCTTCAAAGTGAGCTTAGTAACGTGCTGCGAGACAAGTGTCTTTTTCTCCTTTGGACTCCTTTATTGAGCTCCAGGATGGAGTTAGATTGAGTTACTCTGGCTTAAGGCCACAGGCTGAGCTGAGATGACTCTAGCCAAACCCAGCTGCAGGGGCAAATGGGTGAGGGAAATTAATGAAGGTGGTCCAGAGGAGCAGGTTTTGTGTCATAACTGAAATAAAGTAGGTATGTGGTCACCTGCAGCTCAGCTGCAAGGTGACACTCTCACACAAAAATGTAACTTGGTTGTATCAAATGTGTATTTTTGGGTTTCTTTCAAAAGACTGTTAAAATGCTCTTAAAACCTAGTCAAAGATCAGTCGATAATGGTGACATGTTTCCATTTTATCCAGCTTTTCAATCACCTGAATGCAGTGAGAATTGTAAGAGAAAAGGATGTTTAACTATGCTTTTAAAACATCTGGATTTTTTCTAAGATGCAATATTCATAATGCCCAACACCTTACAGAATGAAGTTTCACCAAGGTTAGCATCCAGCCCACTGAAGCCCCAGCATTATGATGGCAAGTCCTTCAGCGAATCTCCTGATGGCTTGAAAGGCATTTCCTGTGCCTGAGCAGCAACACTGCTCGTTGCAACCAGATTTGAGGGCATCCAGTTTGCGTTTCTGTGCTGCCTTTAGTGATATACTTGTGCCCTTTGGGTGGGTATAACCCTGCTGGCTGTGCTGTCTTGCAGATAACTTCCTCCTCAGCGATGAAATTATAGCCAACGGCTTTCACTCCTGCGACAGCGATGAAGACGACAGAGCCTCGCATGCAAGTTCTAGTGACTGGACCCCAAGACCACGTATAGGTAGATGCCTGTATGATGTTCTTAGATGCTCTCTGCCTCTGAGCAGTTACTTAATTCTCCCCAGAAGGCAAACAGTTTGATCTGTTGGCAATTAGTGCTTCTGAGCAGCTCAGCATTGTTTACTGTATCTGTACGCTCTTGAAGGAGTTTAAAATGAACCTGTTGAAATGTACTGTATTTGATTAAACTTGTCAATGCCTTGGTTTTTTTCCTTGAGTAGAAATACCACCATGATCCCTATTAAAAGCATACACAGACTCACTATATTGAACTGATTTATAGCATACTTCTACCCTATTTATTTAGTATTCTTTAAGGAACAAGAAGATGATTCTTGTATGATATTAGCCCTGCAGATTGACTGTGACATCAGTTTGGGAAATTATTAGCCTGCATATATATTGCACATCAGCAACAGAGAAAGCATGACCACTGGGAACTTGGTACAAAGCTCCTGCCTTGAAAGGGGCTAGATCTGTGAGGAGCAGTGGTTTCCAGGGGGCAGTGGGGTTGGAACTCAGAGGTGTGATAATACCACAGCATTGATTTTGCCACTATTGACAAGAATAGGTGCAAGGAAACACACTGTGAGAATACAGTATTCCACTTAAAACCTGCCCAGATGTTGTCTTTGCTGATCCCCCCTTATGGGATCGCTGTTGGTACCTTTTGGGTAAATATGTATCACATTTGTTTCCCTTATATGTAACTTGCCTTAGTGATGGCTATTTGAGTCCTCCTCGTTTAGGTTTTTAAGATGTACCTGTTTTCCTTCTACAGCCCTAATCTAAGAGTGTTTCTGGAAGGACTGATTTGATGGCATTAGGAGGTCATGTCTGAAATAATTAGTGTTAGATGATCAAAAGAACAACAAATTCCATGGATTTCTGGGTCCTATTTGTCTATTTAAAGTGATGGTTTATAATACCATTAGAAGGTATTATAAATGTATGTTTGTTGTTTCTTCAACTTATTCCTGTAAATACCAAATGTTGGGAAAATACAGATGAAGCCATAAAATGGAGACACAGTGTGAAAATCCTGCTGCTACAGAAGTGTACCTCTAAAAGCCATTAAGTTTACTCTGAACTGGGATTTCTGCCTTGACTGACTTTCTATGAAATCCTTCATGGATTAACATAAAATAATGGTAAATAAATAAAATCTTTAGCCATCCTATCACTTCAGAATTTAGACCAAAACATAGAGGAATTTGGATGAATGGAGCATCAAACTGGATTCATAAAACTGTAGTAGCAAGCATTAATAAATGTAACAATGACCATCATCATCTGAGTACTTGAACCAGTTTTAATTTTTTTTTTAATTTTGTTAGGTCCTTACACTTTTGTTCAGCAGCACCTCATGTTGGGTACAGACCCACGGACGATTCTGAAGGACCTGCTGCCAGAAACGATCCCCCCGCCTGAACTGGATGATATGACTCTGTGGCAAATTGTGATAAACATCCTTTCAGAGCCACCAAAAAGGAAAAAAAGGAAAGATATTAATACCATTGATGATGCTGTGAAACTTTTACAAGAATGCAAAAAGATAATGGTCTTGACTGGAGCTGGGGTATGTATTCCTGCAATGGCAGTGTGGAAATAGGCAGAGAGGTTGGGTAAATACCAGCGTGCAGATGATGGGACCAGATCCCTGTGCTGGGTGGGAAGGAGGCACAGCTGGCCATGGGAAGGGCTGGAGCTCACGCTAGAAATTACACTATCTCTCCTAACAAACAATTACTGGACATTTAAATTCTTAAACAGTTGCTTTCATGCAAAATGGAGTAAGAACCCATTATCTGTCCAGAACATTTTCTATCCTGGTCATTTTTTCATTTCAAACAAAGGAAATTATTTTTTAAATAAAATCTCAGTGGATCTCCTAAAATACCAGATGGAACTCGAGGGAATAGAAGAACAGGACTTGAAAATTAAAAAAAGAGTTGGGGGTGGGAGGATCGTAAGGAGAGTTTGACTGAATGTTACTTTTAGCATGTGCTACGCTATGATGGTAACAAGGTTACTCACTGTTTTACTAAAGAACACGTCTGAACTGTTGCACGTTTGCAGCTCTTACCTGTGTGCCAGATCATTTTTTGCTGCTGTTGTTCACACACACATGGTATGGCACAATCCAGAGCAGACGAGTAATTCAGATCAGTTTTTCAAAGAGCACTGCTGTTCCTGTGCCCCAGTCTTGCTGTCTTGCTCTCTGTACTTTCATACACCTGTTTTTCCTCCTCTTCCCATGGTATTTTGAGGTAGAGACAATGATATTAGTCCTTATTGACTACAACAATGCTTTGATAAACAATATTTATTAATAAACGATTTTTATCAAAAGAAGGTTATTCTTCAAAAGTCAGAATCTGTTGTGTTACTGTGTTAGCATGAAAAAAAGGATTAAAAATATCAACCACCTTGTCTAAGCCTGAGTTGACAGATGAGTGAATGCCTACTAAAGAAAGTTAATGCAACAATATTCAAAATTTTTGTTTTGAACAACCTTACAAAACTTCCAGTGGTAAACACAAGTGGTAAACAAACTTTGTTTCTGTGCTGCTTCTCCTGCTTGTGATTTGGAAATTTTTATATTGTCCCCCCAACTCTCAAAAAAAAAAGAAAAGAAAAAGGAAAGAAAAATAAATAAATAAATACAGAGAATCCAGAGTGGTTTTGTTCTTAATGTCTCTGAGCATACAGAAGTGTGGTTTCTCAGAGTTTCTATCACAGCAACTCTTTATGGCCCAATATGTATTCACATAACTTCAGATTGCAAAAATGTGTTTCAGGTGTCTGTGTCTTGTGGAATACCTGACTTCAGATCCAGAGATGGCATCTATGCACGCCTTGCTGTAGACTTCCCAGACCTTCCAGATCCTCAAGCCATGTTTGATATAGAATACTTCAGAAAGGATCCCAGACCATTCTTTAAGTTCGCAAAGGTATGGCTTTCCAATAGTTCTTGTAAAGTAAAGAGAGATAACAAGATTAAAATGCATAAAGCAGATATAAAACTAGAAATATTTAGCAACATTCTCTCTTTTTTTTTTGTCCTTTAAGCTTATTTTTACTGTTCCTGTTGGAAGTTCATGATACATGCAACCATTCTAGATAGTTGAAAAGATATTAGTGGTATTAAACACTTTCAGAAGCAGCGAGTACATCTCCTAGACAAGAAGGAGTTGTAGAAGCTGTAGACATGGGTGAAACAATTTCCTTGGAACAAAAAGAAAAATCAAACCCAAAATATAAGAATTTCTACAGGACCAGTAAGCACTTGTGAAAATCAATCACCACTAGTCGTGCTCACTCATCCTTCCCTTTGTTCCCAATTTATATTACTGCTCTATTATGTTACAAAGATTGGAAAAGAAAATCCAATGCATTCTTCATCTGCTTGGCTTTCTCTGAAAGCTTCCTATCCAGATAACCATATTTTGATGCTCATTAGTATACTCAGTTCCTTCACTTTGTACTATTAAAAAGCACCCCCCCAAGAACAACCAAAAAGCCCCCCCAAAAACCCCAAACCAAAAAAATTTCACAGCAAGTAAAAAAATCGACATACTAGAAGCCTATCTATACACAGGTTTAGCCAGTAAAGCCCAACTGCAATTAAGCTGATAATTTAAATTTTTTTTAAACTTTTTTTAATCCTCCTGTCCATCGGAATATGTTTCTCTTTACAAACATAGATGTTACTTGACAATTCAAAAGGAAAGAAAAGCTTTCCCATTCCTTAATTATCAAAACCAGAGAGAGATCTAAATGTTGCTTTTATGCTCTGTAAAGAACAAAATGCCAGCTTGCAAGGAGCAGTTCATCTTGATGTGATCAGGAGCTAAGCTGTGGAAAGAAGGGTTGGATCCAGAGCAATGGGAAAGTGCCCAGGGACTGACAGCATGAACTGCTGACACAACCACTGCTGACAGGATTTAGCGCAGTGTGAATTGCTGCCGTTAAAATAAAGACACCGTGTATCCATTGACACTTTCTGATGTGCTTCTGAATTCCCTAGGAGATCTATCCGGGACAATTCCAGCCATCGCTCTGTCACAAGTTCATAGCCTTGATGGATAAAGAAGGAAAACTACTTCGCAACTATACTCAGAACATAGACACACTGGAACAGGTTGCAGGAATCCAAAGGATAATACAGTGTCATGGTTAGTGGGTTTGGTTTCACTTATTTTACATGTAGGAATGGTTCTGACTGATGCATGTGACAAGGTAGCTGCTGTTGGAATTGAACTTTTTTTCTCTTGAATTCCTGTCTCTTGCCAACAAATATTCTGCTTTTAAAATGTTGAAATTTCTTTTTAGGTAGCTGAATTATTTAAATCAGAAGCGTCTTAAGTGGAAATACTTCTTTCAGAAGTTGAACTTGATAAACAGCGGTCTCTGTGTATTAGTGAAGATCCACATCCTGTTTGAACAAGCTTAGACCGTAACTTCTAAAATGCATTTGGTGCTTCTTGATCTGTATAAGAACAGCACGGAAATCAGTCTCATCATAGGTCCCTCTCAATGTCTATCCATGAAATGGGAGTCTGGCTGTTACCTGACTCTTTATTTAGGTTATATTCCACTGAAATCTTGAAATATCCTGACACTTCAGTGACTTCACCTCATGTATAAAACACTGTGAATTAATCACCAGTTCAGGGGCACCGGAGATCATCTTGTTGCACCTTCAGTGTCATCCACACTCTGTAACTATGATGCCAAACTAAGTGGAATCACTTTAGTTGCTCGATACGCTTTCCATTTCCAAGGACTTGCATGTGTCGATCTGCAGGTCCAAAGATTCATTTTTAAGGAAAGGATGCAGAAAATTAGTTCTTAAAGGGCATGTTTGGATCATTTAGTAAACTTCTGGCAAATGAATTGTCTAAACACAGTGCTGTCATGCTTGTGAGGCACATCACTGCTCAGGGTCCCTGTTTTTCCAGCTGCACACTGCAGTGATGGGATTGCAGACCATCTTTAGTGTGTGTTCTGTATAAAGTGACTTTAAATTAAATAGATTCTTTAAAAACCTGCCATGGACTTTGAGATTTTGAGGCCTTTGGAAATAAGTGAAGGTGGTTTTGAGCACATCAAGCTTCATCAGACGTACAATTGCTGCTCTTTACCAAATGGGCTTTGACTGATGGTAGTGGCTAAGGAGAAACTGAAACACTTATGTAAGGGTTAATACACTTAAATACACTGCTGTATTTATTCTGCCTTTTTTTTCTGGCTGTGGCAATGGCAAGTTAATCACGAATAGTTAAAAAAGAACGTTGCAGTGATTTAGGGATTTCACAGGTGAACTTTTGGACCCATTTTCTCACTGCAGACGTACAGTAAAGTTTCTGCTACGAAAACTGGCATCTGAGATGCATTTTCTGAATTAAAAATGTCTCTTGCATTCAACCAACACGTCTGGAATTAGACCGTATTCCTTGCCACTGCTGTAGCTGAGTGGTTGGAGGCCATGGACTGCTGGCTATGCGTGACTTGTGCACAGGGCAGCAAACTTGTTGATCAAGTCCTTCTGATGTGAAAAGCAATTCACATAATAGAGTTGCAAGTAGGTAGCAACAGATGCCTCAGAGAGGGTTAGGTCTGCTAGCCTGACAAGCATGTCCCTAACATGCTGTATAAAGGTCTGAATTGCTGCTTTAAGCTACTCTTAAAACAAGATTTCTGCTGACTAACATCTAGAAGAACAAACTCTAGTATTACAAGTATCTCCTTAATTTTACATTCCTTTTTTTAATGCTTGATTTCTGCAACAAAACACCCTTTGTGTCAAAACAGCTTGGGCAAAAAGACCGAATCTGAATGACTGAAAATCCTGATTCTACCATACGGCTTTTTTTCCCTCAGGTTCCTTTGCAACAGCTTCCTGCCTGATCTGTAAATACAAAGTTGATTGTGAAGTTGTTCGAGGAGATATTTTCAATCAGGTAAAAAATTCACTTTACCTCACTGCATCTTTCTAATACGTAAGTAAAACTTACTTTTCTCTCAAAAAACCAAACCCCAAAACACCACAATGGGATTACTTAAAAGATCTGCTTCTAGAAGGCTCCATATCTTTACATATATTTCATAAAAGTGCCTCTCTTAGCATTTCCTCTGGTATTTAAAAGTATACTCAAATACTGTACTGCAAACATTAGGTAATGGGAAAAATCAGAACAAAACCTGAGTCTGAGAAAAGCAGAGGCTAAATGGTAAGTAGAGACTTGGCTTTATACTTGTTCTGTGTTAATCTGAACTTACACTCACATAGAGAAAGCAGTCTTAGCCTTTTGTAACGTTGGCTGCTCTTTGAGCATTTTCCTATGTTAAAAATGTCTTTAAACAGCAGCTGATGCATGGAGAGATTGCTAACCACAGAGCAGGTGCTGAGGAAGGATAAATGAGATGCTGGATATTGCTTTCTAGGACTCCTGGACTATTCCATAGTCTGAACTCCCCATGTCTGGGTGTGAAGTGCCTGGGGCCATGCAGGAGTTGGTTCTGTTCTGTCAGAGCAGATGAACCTTTGACTTGGCAAGACCCTCTTTGCCTTTCTTCCTCTTCTTGTGAAGGAACAGAGGTGATGATTCTGTGATCAAAAAGATCTTGTTTATCCAAACGAAAGGGGATTCTTTCTGCAGGCCCATGTTTTTTTGATAAATGCTGTAGAGTCCACAGTTGCAACTGCAGATGAGACACATGGAAGGGATGTAAATCCATCAGATATTACATTTGAAACAGAGCTCAATGAAAGCCTTTCAGAAGAGATGTTTGAGTTAAAGCTTTGAGAAATGCGAGTCTCATAAGCCTGAAGCCTTGTAACACTGAAATATTGAACATGAAATATAGTTTACTTTGTTATCAAAAATATTATTTTTGAGAACTTTTTATCTTACAGATGTTTGCTGTTCCTTTACCTTCAAAGCCTGCAAGGCCGGAGTTCAGGTTTTCTTCCTCCTAAGCATGTTGTAATTTTCTGTTTGGACTGTTAGTCTCCTTTTCCAAGCACCACTTGAACCACTGGGTGTTCCTATGCTGAACCAAACTTGTGCCCTGGGTCAGGAATGGCAGCGCCAGGCAGCAGAGGGGAGCAGCCTGTAGCAATTCCTCTGCCTGGTGGGACCAAAGAAGGTTCTCTCTCACAAGATGAGCCTCAAGGAGTTTCTTACACTCATCTTTCGGCCCTAATCTTGCAGTACTGTTGCTAGGTACATCTTCCCAGGGCAGGCCCTGGCTGTAATACTGAACTATTTTCATAACGCAGATAAATATGGGCATTGCCAAATACAATATTACAAAATAAGAAATAGAGCAATTGAAAGAAAACATGTCCTTCCTCCTTTGTGCCTGAAAAAAAATAATTCTATTTACCATCATTATCTCTATTCCCTAGCCTGCATTTCTCAACTCAGAGCTATGCAAGTATCTTTGTCTGTTGCCACTCTAAAATACAGACTTTGGTCCCTCACAAGTGCTTCACAAGGAAGTGAGTCTGGCCAACATCTTTCTGCCAGGATTTCCTTTCAACAGGTGACAGACTGAGAATTGTTTGAGATCATCTGTTTGGACAAATGCTGCTCTTCTTTCATTTGCCACTTTGGAGGTGCAGTGCTGTAGAATGATTCTCTCTTGTACACAACCATCCTTCTGGATGAGAAACAGCAGCAGATATAAAGCACACATCCAAATGAAACAATTGTCAGTCACTTCCAAAAATAATCACTGTTACTTTTGGCTATTTTGGCAGCTTCAAGAACTGGTAAAAGGGTCTCAGACTTAAGAGGAAAGGACCCAAGCACTGGAAAGGATGCACCAGGTTTTGGCTATTCTTAAGCCAATGTAATCTTTACTAATCTTCTTTTTGATATATGGGTAACATCAACAGTCAGTGACAAACTCCATTTCTCTTCAGTCAGAGAAATGCATCAGCAGAAATGGTGGGGGTTTGGGGGAGCTGTTTCTGTGGGGAAAGAGGACCCTGTTACGAGACAACTGAGTGGCCAATTTTGTAGCTTTAACTTCTTGGTATCAATTTCAGCTCTTGGAATAAATCTTCCCCTTTACTGATGACCTCTCTGAGGATTAGCAGAGAAAAGCTGGTGAGTAGTGTAGTGCTGAAATGCATTTATGGGTCATTACAGTGACTCAGGTGATTTCAGTAGGGACAGAGAGCCACTAAGTCAAAAGTGATTGGACTTGCTATGAGAAATGATGGAAACAGAGTTAGTATTACTTGGTCTTTTGAAATCAGAAGTCAGAGTTCTTAATTTTATCTTCCTCCCAATACAGAGCGAATTATTTACCCTCCTTACTTTCCAAAAGTGCGCAGGTATCACTGACATCAGCAAAACTGACAGCAGGGGAAAAAGCTTAAGCAAAGTATAAGCTGTTTGTATAAGCTTTCTTTCTGATATATAAAGATCTCAGGAAAAAGTGCAATATTCATTCTAGCCATCTGCTCCTTTTTGGGGAATTCTTTAGTTGGTTTCCCTTAAATATGAGGTTACAGGGTGCTATTTGGCTTGGGTACAGGGTGAAGGTTTCTCTAGCTCTTGTGCCATATTGCTTCTTAGGCATCCCTCCCACAAGGTTTCTTTGTTCAAAGACTTAAATTTTGGGAAAGGTCCTTTGACATTAGAGGAAGGCCTTCTACTTGTGATGTTTTCCCATTTGGAGAGTATTGTCTTCTGTCCCACTGCAGGCATCCATAGAACTAATTCTTTGATTTAAACTTTCTACATTCTGTATTATTTTTTTCTGCAGCTGTTCTCTGTACAAGAAGGACTTCTTATGCAATTAAATGTCAGTTTTCATATATTTTCCTATTACAATAGGTAATATACATCTCTTTACACCTTTATAACTCTAATTTGTAGCTTGTGGTGATTGCTATAGGATTGCAGCTACATTTAGCTCCTTAGATTTATTTTGGGGCATCGTATTTTAACACTATAGCTGAGAAGACTTGAACTATTAAAAGGGAAATTGACCTGTAGTAGATCTATCACTCACCTTCTTGCTTCTCTTCTCTCTGAAAAAGTCTTAAGAAAGAATTGAAAGAGGTCCAAAGATCAGAAAACCCTCTGGTTTCAGGAGGAGTCTATCCTCCACAAACATAACTCTCACCCACTTTTGCAAGCAAATGAGGATTCTGCTCTGTTTTTGGAGGAATTGGAAAAGTTTTAAATGGAGACCAAACAAAAGTTCTGTCCTGTTCTCGTCCTGCTTTTAGCCAGCTGCCTGCCCCAGTGCTTTGCGTGTGTAACACAGGTGCCCTTTTGGAGAGGAGAAACTAGAGGTAAAGCTCTACCCTGGACTGATTAGGAAGGGCTTTGTTTCGAATAGAAAGTGACAGGGAAATCTTAAGTTTTTGCTCTGATTAAACTGAGGAAGATACTTCCCTATCAAATGGGAGGTGATTTGCCTATTGGTGCTGAGCGTGACTTCTGGACTTTGGCTTAATTGTCAGATAAGAGCTGTAGATCTGCCTGGTTTCTCCCTCTTTATTCCTGCTGTAGCTTTATTTCCCTCTGCAGTTGCTGCAGGCTAGAGTAAGGAATGTACTTGTCTGTACATCCACAGAAAAATGGGATGAGGAAATATCACCGAAACTCCCCTGTCTTTTGCCAAGTGTCTGTGAAATGCCTAAATGTGACATGTTCAAAGGCCCAGCCTTGCCCTGCAGTAACAGGTGGTGTTATGGTGCAGGTTGTACCCCGCTGTCCCAGGTGCCCCCCCGACGAACCGCTCGCTATCATGAAGCCTGACATCGTGTTCTTCGGGGAGAACTTACCCGAGCAGTTCCACCGTGCCATGAAGTATGACAAAAATGAAGTTGATCTCCTTATTGTCATTGGGTCTTCGCTGAAAGTAAGACCAGTAGCATTGATTCCAAGTAAGTGACTCTCTGGTAGTATTTCCTTCCAAAAATTTGAATCAAAAGTGAAATTCTCAGTTAAGAGCTGAGAAGCCAAGAAGCGCTTTTGGCTCAATTCACTGAGGAAACCTGATTAAGCATCAAGTAAGATGAAAGCTGCTTGCCTATGTAAAGCTGAAATGCAAAACAGAGAAAGTAGCAGATTTTAAGTGCTTTTGCTATACTCCAGGTAGATCTCAAGGTAATGAAATGATAATCTGAAAAAGTACTATTCTAAAACTTGAATGACTTTGTTCTAAGACACAATTAATTTCTCTCCCTGCTTGCAATATGCTTTTATAGTTACTTGAAAGATTTAGAAAGGAATCATCTCAAAAGACCTAAATGGAGTATCAAAAAATCAGATCAGGTACATTAAGTACATGAATTGTAGTTTATGTTAAAGTCACTAGTAAATGGCACACAGTGGGCATAGTATAGCATGTCACCACTTGCATCCTTAGCTTTTAAGGTGATGTAGAAAAGCATCTCTGCTCATATATGTTACAGGAAAAGGCCTTTCTCAAAGGCTGAGAAATTACCATTACAGGTGATTTATTTGTCTACTGAGTGAAAGTACTGAGGTACTAAAAAAATTCTCTTCACATTTAAGCCTGAGAAGGACATGTGCTTAACACCTGCTAACTGGGACCAGTAACTCACCCATGGCCTTTGCAGGAACGTCCTCTTCACTGTACAAGAGGCAGAGCCCAGTGTTCAGGCTGATGGGAATTGCATAAGGACTGGAAAGTTGCCCTCTGCTATACAAACCACTGCTCTTTCTGTGCCTTAAAAGTGGATTTCATTAGTTTGTTCTATGAGGAGTCCATGCTAGGTCACCAAACCTGGTGGGTTTGGGAAGCCTAAGTGTCAGAAATGGGTTGAACAACCCTGTACAACCTGGAAATATGTTGACCTAATTAAGGGGGTGTCATTTACCACCAGTATATTCCTTATGTTCACTTAAGTACATAAAACAAATGCACAAAATCAAAATAATTCTAAGAGATTATAGTACTAATTTTAATCTTTAACACTTGACCAAACATTACTGGAGTCATTATTTCTGTGCATGTTTCTCAATAACTAAGGAATACTTCTAACTGGAAAAAAAAAGGAAGAAAAAACTTGTCTAAGCAGACTACAGTAGGCACTGCACCTCAGACTGCTGTTGTTAAATTGGGGATTTGCTTGGCTTATTCCTGATCTGGCTGTTTTGGTCCTGTTGCAAGGGAAGGTATGAAGAGAAGCCCAAGGAACCAAGCTTCCTCAGTAGATCTCTGCTGAAAGCAAAACCAGAGTGACTCTCTTTGAATTCTCTTTTCTGTGCACAGGTTCCATCCCCCATGAAGTGCCTCAGATCTTAATTAATAGGGAACCTTTGCCTCATCTACACTTTGACGTGGAGCTTCTCGGAGACTGTGACGTTATCATTAATGAATTATGTCAAAGGCTAGGTAGTGAATACACAAAACTTTGCTACAACTCAGTAAAACTTTCAGAAATAACAGAAAAGCCTCCACGACCGCACAAGGAGCTCGAAGTGCTCTCGGCGGAGCTACCGCCTACCCCTCTGAACATTTCCGAAGGCTCCAGCTCGCCAGGAAGGATGACTCCACCAGATGCTTCAGTGGTGTCTTCAGAACACCCACCTGAGCGTAAGGTAGAAAACTGTGAGCCTGCCTCAGAAACTAAAGGGACCTGCTCAGAGGAGAAGCTTCAGGACACACAGACGTCAGCAGAAAACCCTGAAAATCCTGCTAGTGAGCAAATGAACTCTGAAACAATGAAGGAAAACGGATCTAACAATGGAGAAAGTAAGGAAAAGAATGAAATATTGAAGAAGTGCTGGGTAAACAGATCTGCAAAAGAACAGATTAGCAAAAGGCTGGATGGTAAGTGTTAAGTCATTTCAGTATTTTGCGTTTTTTTGGACAAGATGTTTATGCTGGACTTATTTTAAAGCAATAAATAAGTTACTCTTGAGGGAGTAAGTGGTGTTTGGTGATTATTTTTGTTCAGACAAGTGTCTACATAACTCAGTGTACCATTTATTTGTTTTGGAGAAGCCGATAGAAAATGTTTTTTGTATTTCATAATAGGTTTTATAATCAGTGATTACATCCTAACCTAAAAGATCAAAGTTAAGGAGGCTGAAGGTAGGTACCAAAAAATAAATCCATTTCCAGCACTTTGAAATGCATTTCCAGAAAAACTAGTTTGATCCTCGGGTGTTCAGAAGCTGCTCACAGTAGGTCATGATTTGGTATGGCAGCAGAGCTGAAAGATGAAGCCATGGCAGCAGCTGAAAGCAGGTCTCACAGCTGGAGTGAGGCACATTTTGAGGCAAACTTTAGACTCTCCAAGAAAGCCCTCCAATCTCTTAACTGATGTGAGGACTTAGGTATGAAATTGCAATGTTCCAGAGCAAAGGCTGGTTCCAGACACCGTGCAGGGTGTTCGCATTCTGTCATGGGTAAGGGGAATATAGCTGTGAATATTTCCCATGAAAAAACACTGACTGACACTTGTTAATGCAATTATTTTGAGGTGGAGTGGTGTCACCTCGGCTAATTTTAAGCAAGTAACAGTTTGCTGTCTGACCCAAGGTTCGTTCCACAGTCAGTGGTGGGACATCAGCCCTCCAGCAGCTGAATCATCTGATCTGTTAGGCATCTGTCTTACAGTGGGATGATTCCTGCTTGGAGTGCCTGTTCTGATGAAAAAAGCTGCTAAACATTAAGCATAAATGCTCTTTGGTGTCAAAAGAATGGGGGAGAAGGAACTCTGAGCTTTCCAGTGAAGCATTTGTTCTGTGCTTTGTAATCAATGCACATCCACTGACATGAATGCTTTTCTCATGTCATCTCACTGCTGTAAATAAAAACACACATATGCGGATACCTTCTAAGCAGAAGTCTGCCAGATCCTGTATGAATCATTTCCTTGAGCCTTTCGTTGACTGTTGGAATTCTGTTTCAGGTACTCAGTATCTGTTTCTAGCACCCAACCGCTATATTTTCCACGGTGCTGAGGTTTACTCGGATTCCGAGGACGACATCATATCTTCCAGCTCTTGTGGGAGCAGCAGTGAGAGCGGCTCGTGCCACAGTCAGAGCCTGGACGTGGAGGACGAGAGTGAGATTGAGGAGTTTTATAACGGCATTGAGGATGAGGATGCTCCCGACAGGGAAGAGGAGCCTGGATTTGGGGAAGATGGAGGCGAGCAAGAGGAATTGGCAGCTGATGGATCAGCCTATACAAATGAAGCTGCAGGGACTGAACATCCAAGCAATGTGTTGTAAAGTGATGGCTGACTGGTTACAGGAACTTTCCACCAGCATTAGGAGCTTTGGCATGTCAGAATGAATGTTTACGTCTGAATTTAGAGCAACAAAACCATAAGGATGTAGTGTTTATAAATAACTAAAACAGATTTTCATGCTTAGTTTTTTACCTTTTTCAATAAAAATCTATTACTGCGCACTCAACACTAACTCATCTTTTTTTTAAGGTACCAGGATTATCTAAACAACTGTCACTGTTCACTTTTAAGTTCATCTGTCTGATCAGGCATCCATGTATATAATACATATATTTGCTTAATAAATTTCAGCTTATATTATTTTTAAACCGTTTTGAAAAAGCCATTGGAATGTTAAACTAATATAAAGGGAACAGCTAATTTAGACCAAAGAATGGTATTTTCACACCTCTTGCTTTGTAACACTTTTTGTTTTATTTAAAACCTTCTTATGCTTCTGCTAAACCTTTCATTCACGCCTAGTCTGTCATTAAACACTGGCATTTTCTAAGACCTACTGTGGCAGCTAATTTTTTTTTTGCTTTTACAGTTACTTTGTATGTTTGAGACATACTTAAATGCGAGCAGATAGTGAAATGGAAACAGGACAGGGAGTATTTGAGGAATCCAGTGATTTTCAGACAGATCAAGAAGTGCTGTGAAAGTTCTTGGGGTGCCGAATTGAACGCTTCCTGTGGACACGCAGCGATGTTGACGCTGACTGCTCAGCAATCAGAACCTGGCATTTAAACAAAAAGGATCCCCCACAGCAGGAGTCTGTCACGCTGGGTACAGCAGTCACATCTAGGGTAGCTTGCATTATAAATAGCATTTGATATATTGCCAAGGCTCTAATGTGGAAGCAGAGTTCAAAACAGCATTTCTACCAGCATGTGAGAAGGCGCAAAAAATTAAGCTCTTCCTTTGTACTTGATGCAACAAAACCAGGAGAAACTGCCTCAACCACCCGGAGCCTCCATTTACGGAGCCAAGTGGCTCAACACGGACTAACCTGCTGGTTTGAGGTTTCAGGCTGGGAAGGTCATTTCCCAGCTGCTATAGCTCCACCTTGCATATGAAAAGCAAAGCAGCTTTTCCCATTCTGATGTCTCAAGTGCTAGGCTGCCTTAAAACTGGGTGTTGCAAATGTTCATGTGCTGATTGTTTCCAAGCCTTTAGAGCTATTTTGTAAAGTTGCACAGTGCAGTAGTAAATGAAACCGGATTTTTCTATAAACCACTTTTTCAACATTGGCCCAAATGAACTCTACAATGTAGATTATTCATATACTTTGCTTTAATATTTATTACATTTTGGAAGATGTATAGTAGCTGTTCTTGGAACATAAGATACATCAGTTAATAAATATTTAAGAACAGCCTCCTGTATTCATCGGGAAATGCTGGCATGTTGTCTCATTGTCTAAATTTAATACAGCTCTTATTTGGCTACACTAAAGAATGCAATATGTTTAGTTTTCACTTGCATGTCACAATGTATTAGTTTGTGCTATAGGAGATATTTTAAATTGAAATACTTTGTTTTAAATTATTTTTACAGTGAGGATTGTTTTCTGCTCTTTTATATTGTATATAGTGTCTTTTATGTAATCTACTGGCATATGTTTTGTAGAAGACTGTTTAAAATGACTGGCTATCTTCCTGCAACTTTTGGAAATACAAAACCAGTGTTTTATACTTGTACACTCTGTTCTAAAGTCTATTAAAACTGTCATTTGATTGCTGGTTTCTGTTAATTTCTAGTTATACCTTAAGAACTTAGAAAGCTGCCCTATAAAGTCAAGGTATGATCCTAGCTAATGGAAGGCATTACAGAGGAAATGCTTTTCCCATCTGGCCCACGAGCAAAGAAAAAGCCTGAATGAAGTTCTGCATTTTGTTCTTTCTTGTGTCTTTGCCAGTATTATCTGAGCAGTAGAGGAACCCCAAACTATAATCACAGAGTCACAGAATATTCTGAGTTGGAAGGGACCCACAGAGATCACTGAGTCCAAATCTCAGGGTACAGTATGTTCCCTTACTCCATTTCACACACTGCCCTTTCCCCTCAGTGCAGATGTTGTCTTTCAGTACTTAAAACAGTATTAAGGTAAATGGTGGGAATGAGGAAGCATTTGCTATCACAGCTTTTTGTTATTCCTAAGAGCTCAGCACCTCACATGACATTTGTCTGGAAGCATGGAAGAGCAGGTTCAGATCCAGCTGTAATTTGTACAATCTCAATAAAGGAGATAACTTACTTTTCCACATAATTTGCATTTCTACCATAGGAAAGCATCTTAGCCCTAAGTATTTGTATTAAACAGATGCACTGAAAAAAGGTAAAGTACAAACATTTGGTTAATAAGCTATTCCCTAGTTCCCTCCCAGTCTATTTCAATACATTAGGCACAATAACGACCTTGCAAAGGGATTTCAAGTTATGGAAAAGTCCATATTTAAAAATCTTGTCATAATAATTTCTTTATGGCCATGTATTCTCTATGAGTCTGTCTTGAATCCAGTACATTTTTAATTAGTGGTTTTGATTATGGAAAATACATAAGGTTTTTAAATGCATGAGACGGTAAAGGGTCAGAAAACATCCAATTAAGAGGGGCTTTAAGAGTACAAAATCCTAATGAAACCAGCATTCAGAATCAAACTGAAAAACTGAGAATAGTTTGAAAAAAGGAAACCACAGTAGCTCAAGTTTCAGTATCTATGCTTAAATATCAAACCAGAACAGTCTAACTGAAAAGCAGTTGTATTTACTGGCATAATACACTTATCTACAAGGTGACTGGAGAATAAAACCCTTTTAAACAACAACCCAAGCAAACCCTGACAGGGCACACCTTAAGCCTCTATTCATCCTGTCTTGGAGATGGTGAAAGCAGATACAAGACCACAAGTCTTTCAGTCTCTTAAGAGACACAAACCTAAGTGCTCTGCGACCACGGGACTGTTGTTTTCACTCTCACAGAGCAAGGGAGACTCAGACTCCCTGCACACCCCAATTCCACATGCCCGGGGCTCACAGCCCGGGCTCGCTCCGAGCAATCCCTGCACCAGAATCCCCTGTGACGGAGCCACCGACAAAGCAAACACACGCCGACTACAAATGAAGTTACCGGTTTCAGATATTCCCAGGACGCTTTCGAAAGCCACAACCCCCCACGCTGCGGCCCCCGCACTCCCTGCCCGGCCCGCAGCCCCCTTACCGCGCTGGGCTCCAGGCAGGAGGACTGGCCTCAGTCCCAGGGGGGCATCACCACCCTCTTGCCCCGAACTTTAAAACTCTCCGAGCGTTCACTACTGTGCACTGAGAGAAATCGCAGTTCCCTGCAGAGCCTGAGCGCCGCATTAACACACCAGCCTGGGGGCCAGAGCCCCTCCCAACCACTGTAAGCCTGTTCCAAGCACTCCCTCAGCTGAAGGGGATCTCCGGAATCTCCTCAGCTACCCTCTGCCTTTGTTAGGATAATGGTCCCTCGCCAGGGGAAAGCCTCGGGCTTGAGGAGGTGCTACAGGCAGCTCCCACCTGCACACACAGAGCCTCTCTGCAGAACTAAGTCACAACTAATGCAGTTGTCCAAAGACGTGACAAAATTTCTACAGGAAGGTGGTTTTCAGCTACAGTTTGCCAGCTCTGTTCCTTCTAATTGTCAAGCTGCTGTATTTGCTCAAAAAAGGGAGGGAAATTCAACTTTTGCATTCTACTCAAACTGAAGCCTTCATTAAGCTTTTGTTTCATGTAATCAGGCACGTGGGGGGAAGCAATAAATACCTGCAGACATTCACTACACAGTGCAGAATTCAGGTGCTCAGGGTTACCTGAAATTAGTAACTCCTAAACATCATTTTCCTAATAATCTGAAACTGATGTACATGCCTTTGGCTGGAGAAACAAAACAATGCTGACGGCTGCCCTAGCTCATGTCGGGGGGCTTTGATGACACTCCCGGCAACACATTATTTGGGTTTTTTTTTCATAAAAGATCAATAAAATATGTTCAAACCTAAGTTTTGCAGGAACTCAGACAGCTCAGTTCACTGGTAGTATGAAGGCAGTAGGTCTGGACATACAGTACTTTTACACAGTTCTAGTATGCCCATTTTATTGCCCGTTGGGTTTGTGTGCCTTCATCCCACCCCAGGCTGTGTTGGGGTCAGAAGATAAAACATTTTTCTCGTTCACCAGATCTGCATCAGTGCAGAAATGGACAGGCAAAGGATTCCACTTAGAAAGTTCTAGCATAATCACATGAAGGAGTCAGTGTAAGAGGTAGCACAGAGTAAGATAACGTGTATGCGCATGAACAGGCTCCTTTCCCCAAGAAAATAAAATACCTGAGGGCTCAGGCACATGGTCGGGGAATTCAAGTGCACAGAAATAGTGGCTGTTGGTGCTCTTCTGTTGCTTTGGTGTCCACATAGACCAAGTCCAGGGGGTTTCCTGGCTATGGCAGGTAACAGATGATGTTCTACGCCTTTCAAGGTCTAGGCAGGGTTTTTGAAGTCATAGCTCCAGACTTGACCAACACAAACACGAACAGCAGACCAAAACAGCAGGTTGATGAGTAGTCCACCCAAACCCCACCAATTGACCTGGCAATTAATATCCACTTGGTAAGCAATGGGAACCTGGCACTTACCAGAGGAAACAAATATTTTGTTCTTCCTCTTTTTTTTCTCCCCTTCAACAACTGAGTCAAGCAGTTGTCCATAGTACACATAAACCCACAGTTCTGGTTGCACATGGAAAGTCAACGCAGCCATTCTTGAGGTGCTTACTGTACACCAGTCCATCATGCTGAAAACCATATTATTAGAAGGCTTTTACCTGTATTTATCTTACCTGCAGAACCTCACATACCTTTAGAGAGCTCTTTTACAGTGGTATTTGATTAAACTTCATTTATTACTGATAAATCAAGTTTATTGCAGCAGAGAGCACCACAATGAATCAAAATCCTTTTTAAAGTAGCTTATTCCTAAAGGGAATACCATGGCTCCATGCTCTAGGATTAGTAACCACCTCATTAACAGTAACTCCCATGAAGTGCCAAAGGAGACAAGTCATCATGCTTAAGCAGAGCTCACTGCTTTAACAGCTCTACACTGCATTCCTAGTTTTGCCCTCCAAAATGAGGGACAAACATCTGCCATACCTGTAGTTCTGCCATGGAAATTCAGTCTTCATTCACCCCTGCACTGACAACACAGCTGCAATAAATCCAGTCCATGACTGCACTGCTATGACAACAACCAAGTCTCCTTCAGTAACCATGGTGGAGATGGATTCAAGTTTGACATGCAACTGGCCTCCTACACTGATAATTTGGAATCTTTATCAAATGCTGATCTAATTATCAAATAAAAATACCTTACATAAAAATTTAATTATTGTAAAATGCTCCCACTGCAGCCCAAACTACCACCATTCCCCACTTGTTTGCATTATCCTGTTAAAAAGAGGCACACAAGCTTTCCTGGTTACCTGAAAATTGGAAGGAAGGCTCTACTCGTTCTTCATTAACACTGTGGTTATTTTAGCTCAGCATAGAAGGGATTATTTTTTCCCTTACATGATGCACAATATCAAATATTGTATGCAAAATGACACTTGATCCAAGCAATAGAAAGCAGCTCCTGCTGCCCACCTTCTTCCAGGCTGAGGAAACTGAAGTGTACAACTTCAGCAGGTCTTCCCAGGGCTGTCATGACTGTTAAATGAACTAAGGGCAACACAAGCGCTGCAGAAAGTATTGAACTGCTTGACAGAAGTAGTACAGTGACTATTAATTGTTCTAGTACTACATAAAAGTCCTTTACCTTGTTATGTAGATAATGTCTGGGCTGTGACTGGGCTCCTGCCTCCCTGCACTGAATAAACTAACTCTTGAGAGACAGTCAGGAACGTTTAGCACTGTAGGACACAAGTCCATTTCTTGCAGAAGTGAATAAAACCAAGGTCAAAACTGCAGAAAGAATTCTCAGGTGAATGGAAAGTCCTGAGGAAAGTGACCCTAACCCTGCTCTGCCAGTGGGTTCTTAAGGTGACATTTAACAAACCATTCAAGACCCCCCCACCCTCCAACCATGTACAGCAAATGAAGCAAGACTCCCACAGAAAACAAACAACAGCACTTGCACATGTAGTAACACACAAGGCAAAAAGGAGTAAGACAGCTTTACATTATCCACTTTCTAATTTTTGGATATTTTTGCCTTCACAATCTTGGCGTTTCATAATTTAAAAATGGTGTTTTAATATTACCTGGTAAAATGACAGCATAATACTTTTTTTCCAGCCCTTTTCTTTTCCCCTTTTCTTTCTTTCTTCCATACATAACAAGCTGCTTTAGTATTTGCTGGTTTCTTGTTTTTAACAAGAGGAAGCATTTCCCAGCCAGGTAACAAATGCTGGAAAAGGAATATGGGCTGCACACAAGAAATTACTGAGGTTAAAACTTCATGAGAAGGCTGTAAAAACACAGCTTAAGGAAAAAAAAGTGATTTTATCTATACTGATCTATTTTGTATCATATGTACATCTAGTGCCAGCAACTGCATGTTATGCAATTTATTACAATGAATGGATTTCCCTACTTTTCAAGTAAGATCTTGGTACTCTATTTGTACTCTTGATGTAATGCATGCAAAAGTTGCCCTCCATTTGAAGATATATGCAGGCTGGAAGCATCTGTACACATCGACCAACAAAGGTTTTCATTCAAGTCTTTTATTATAGCTTGAATTTTTTCACTGCATTTAAAAATCTAAAAAAAATAAATATTTGTTTCACAGCTGCAAGTCACATATGCATTAACACCACAAAATCTGGAATTTAACCAGAGAAGGAAAAGTCAAATCCAAAAGTGTCCAGCTAAGCACAATCGTCTCAGGGCAATTATACTAAAAATAAAATCTTAAGAAAAGGGGAGAGGGGTGTTAAAGGTTATTTCAAATGCATTTATCTGGAAAAAAGTGAAAATTCTATTAGAAACCATAAACTACGCTTTCAGCATTTAAAAATAAACGTTTAACCTCTTGACAGCAACAATCAGCTGGTGCATCTTTTTCTTTTAAGCTGTATTCTTGACACATGACTGCAGAGGCTGCAACTGATAAATTAACCTCTTTTATAATTGTGTCCACTTAATTACAGAATCAGTCCTTAAAAATAAAACAGTGTATTGTCAGCTTGTCCATCCACATATTAAAGATGCCACTGGATGCAGTTTTGTATTGTATCGGCACTAAGTGACTGCTTCATGGATTGTACATTGTGAAGATGAATGTCTCTTAAACAATCACTTCCATTATTAAGGTTCTTAAAACAAACCAGAAAAATATATATCTTCAGAAATCAGAGTAGTCACCTTTTGTTTGTTTTTGTTAAAAGCCATAAAAGAAGCTCATATTCAATGACAAGCAATAGAAACCATACTGCTATCGGAACATAACTACTTTATCACAAAAAATTTATTATTTACAAAATGAAAAGTTACCAAGTGAATTTATCAGGGGAAAAAAGTTAAATGTCCTTACTAAGTGGTTCGAAAAACCAAAGCAAGTCTCTCATGCACTCACACGCCAAATTGTTTGCATACGGTGAAATGTTAATTCATGTTAGTGAAACTTGACTCCCGTAATACTCTCATTTTTTTATTGTAAGATGGCAAAATCCACATGGCTTTGTACAAGAAGGGATGTATTAAGACAGTTCCTCAGGTTTGGAAATGTTTTTTGGCTCCCATGAGTATCCGTACCACTGAACATTTTTGCAAATAATCCGTTACGTTATCAACTGCATCATTTAATCCACTGAATTTACCATCACAAGAAAGACACAAGAACTGAATGATCCCACATTACACAGAACTCTCATCTCTGAACTTACACTAAACTGAAACCTTCATAGTGATCTATAGCCTGGATCAACTTAGATTTCAGGGTTTCTTTATCTGTGTACTTCGGAAGATCAAGAAGGTTAAAGCAAGTGTGAGCTACCGGAAGATAATCCTCTCCTCCTCCCGTGGGCTGGATGACCAGTTTAAGACACTTCATTCCAAGAATTGGAATACGATCGCTGCCTGTCAGAAACACTGCCAAGAAAAAACAGAGTCTTGTAACTAGTTGAACACTAACATTATGTAAGTCACACAGGCAGCTCTAATGCAGTTGGCCTTTCTAATAACTCCAGCAAAGGCCAGCTTTTCACACTGAAGTTCCGTTGAGTTTGAAAACCAGGCAATAATGACTTAACCTGGTCTCTGCCTTACAGATACCAATTCACAACTGTAACACAACCACTGATGCATAAAGGAAAGCATTTCATGTCAGCATACGAAACCCTGGTCCTTAAAATAGTCCTTAAAAAAAAACAGAGGGAAAGAAGCACTATCAAGATTTTCATGCAATAAAACTTTTAATTCAAAATCCATTGGCTCTACCTTTGCTGAGCATTTGCAAGTATCTTGTAAACACACAGGATTAGTTTGTTCAATAAGCAATTCATCTGAATTGGAAACTAATCTATGACCTATTCTCAACAAAAACTAATTCACAGGAAGCTTTGATTACTTTGTCATCTGTACATTTCCACTCATGTCAGTACCTTCACATATTTGGAATCAGTTACAACTCCAAAATTCCATCTATGTGCAATGAAAAACCTCAAGGATGTGAACTTTATGTCAAAACACAGGACGAAAAAAACCCTAGCCATCAGATAAATGACAGTAGTGGTTTAGGTTACTGTTTCTTGGGAGGACTGGGTTTTCTTTTTTTTAAGGCTGCTTGAGCTGTTGGGGTCTGTAACTAACTCCTCATCACCCAGAATTACCCAGGACAACCCCAGCAAAACTGGAGGCAGGCTCATAATAAATTTCTTTTACTATGATTTTTTTCTTCCAAATAAAGTTACTCACAGAGCCTTACAGACAAATACTTACATCTGCCCTTATAGCAAGTGCCTCAAACCCCAGTGACCCTGTTCAGTCAAAAACTTCAGTGAAGTCAAATACTTACACAAAAACTGTTTTTTCTTCTCCAAAGACAACTCATGAAAAACCTCCCAGAAAATTTTAATTGTAGGATGGTCTGCCCAGTATTCTCCTTTGTATTCTGTGTTCTAAAATGAGCAGGAAATGGGGTTATTGTTCACTCACAGGAAAACCTGACACTGAATTAGAACAAATGCAGTTTGTGTAAACAAGTCCAGTAAGTGACATATTACTACTTTCCTTAGTCTATTTTCTTCAGCTGTTCAGTCTGAATTCAGCTGTATGGACAGATGCCTGCACTACAAAGCATTTTTCAATCCCAATAGAGACAAAGTTTCACTGAGTTCTGGCAATCAAGAATATTTACTTAGAGTAACTCTGTGCATTCTGTTCACCTTCCCCCCTCTAACACAATACATTGTACACAGCTGCCTTTGGGTTCTGTGGATTTTTCTTCCTCTCTCTTCTGACTGCCTTCAGAAATTAGATGCAAAAGCTTAAAGCCTTTTTTTTTTTTTTGAAGCTTAAGGAAGATAAATATTTAGGAAGATAAATATGTAGGGTCTTCAGTCACTGATGTTTTAAGACGTCAATCAACCCAATAAAGATCAGAACTCCTGTTAATTAAAACAGAGCTCAAAAGGGCACTTACTTGCTTTTGCACCCTGAAATTAAAACTGTATGAAACCAACAGCTAACTATGGTTCTTACCTTTTCCAGTTCTTTCCAGTCATAGTTTGTGTTCCCAATCACCATTGCCTGCAACTCGCTAGGCTGAAAGAGCTGAAGAACTTTACCTCCACATACTTTGTGGAAGCCTTCATGGAATGCACTGTACAAGGAAGCCACAGATCTATTGAAGATGTAATCCACATATGCATCTACAAAATCTTGCCTGTACAAAGAAGAATTATGTTGAGAAAATAAAGAAGCAGCACATGTCATCGTCAACAATAAAACACCAGCCATTTCTGTGTAAACACACCCACTGGTTAAACTCACTGTTGTATTTTTCTTAATTAAAAAGATTACCATATTAGCACTAAAAATGCTAATCAACTTAAAATGGACATTTGAGTCTTATCCAGTAGAAAGATCAGTGCCAAGGAGCCGGGATACAGAAAAACAAATCCTGTTATCTGTGCTTTGCTACAAGGAGTTCCTGTATCTTGCTGGAAACATCTTTTGCAGCATTTAGGGGAGAACTAAAATTCCTTGATGTGATAATTCAACATTATGGGGTTTTTTTCATCAACCCCAGTGAACACTGTTAGTTTCTACAGTGGCAGAGTGTATGCTGTATGTTAATAATTATTCAAATCAATCAAAGCATCACGAAAAATTTAGCTCTGGAGAAAGAGGAATTCTTCACTGTTGCAGGCAACGTGTGATGACAGAGAGCAGCAGGCACTCCATGGGCACCTGGAAACTTTTCTCATAATTCAACTCCAATTTTACTGTCACTTTGTGACAGAACATCAAACCTACACCAGAGAACTGCAAAGCTATTGTGTTTTACATGTGCATTCAGCTGTCACAGAGTATGCTCTTTCAATGCCATTCTCCCTTTACTCTGGGAAAAGTACAAGCACAGAGAATCCATGAAGATTAAAGAACAGACTGGAATACATGGGAGAACTGAGAGAGAGGAAACAGTAGTATTCTGCAAAAAGAGACAAAAGCACCACCACATATATTCTGCCTATGCTCCAGGAGCAGCAAGGGAACAAAGGGTGGGAGAGGCTGCTTTTATAAATCAGTTACAGAGTCGTTCACTAAGGAAAAAAACCCACCTGTCACACATTCTTCTAACAGTAACACCAGATTAATTTATATTGCTATGTTATCTTGCTCTACAAAGGGAAGACTTCACTAAAATAATATTCATATACAAATAACAGCCAAATGATGGCATTTAGGTCGAAGTTCTTGTCATCACTCACTGAATTTCCATGATATATAACTTTCTGCAGAACCATAAACATTTTTAGTCTTTTAAAATGGTTTGGGTTTGACTTGGAGGGGACCTCTGAAGATCTAGTCCAACCCTGGTCAATGAACAGGGACACTTTCCACTGCCCCAGGTTGCTCTAAGCCCCGTCCAACCTGGCCTTGGACACTTCCAGGGATCCAGGAGCAGCCACAGCTTCTCTGGGCAGCCTGTGCCAGTGTCAATACAAGACAACAGCTATTTAACAACACACGGGAGCAGCTTGGGAAAACAGCCAAAGTAGTTTTGCCATCCAACAGTAGTGCAAGAGCTTAGCAAAGGGTATTTACAGCCCAGTTACATTCCCAAGGCAGAAAGTAACACCGAACCACCCTGTAAACCCACAGAACTCACCTATTTTGTTTGACTACAGGAATGTCAGCACCTTTAGGAACAAGCTCCTTAATTTCTGTTGTACCAAAATTTTCCACAGTGATCTATTTGAAACAAAGACAGTATAAATCTCATTTACTGCATAAAGCACTTCTTCCCACCCCTTAGCTAACAGCAACATGAATGGCAGACACAGAAGTAAAACTCGTAGGAATCAGCAGCTAATGCTTTTGCTCAAACGTTCCATCAAAGGCAATTGTAACAGAAGGTATGAGCTTCATAAGACGTACTTCAAACTTGTAAAACTTACAGTAAAATTAAGACAAAATGCTTCTTCTATGTCATCCTCTGGATAGTCCAATAGTTGTTGCATTCCCCTGCAAAATAAGGTACAAAGTACTCGAACCAGGGGAAAGACAGACAAACGTATTTTCCTGAAGTGTTTTTCATGCTTTGATAACTCAAATTTGGAAAATATCTTTCTACTGTGATTTCATTTATTAGCTCATAGACTTGCACTTTGTGCAATGCTGGGAAAACTCAAGCATTGGTTTTACTATTACTTGTAGTGTTATTTGCTTTTGATTATCCCCTCTGTGAAGAGAGAAGATTCCTATCTTAGACTTCAGTTAAGGGATTCCCAAACCAGAGGCAGTAAATACTTAATAGCCATTGACTGGCTCTTCTATTGACATCTTTGTTTTTTCCTTGAACCTATGGAAACTTTGGCATTCACAACACTGTGGCAATTCAAACATCCTTTTTCCACTAACTTGAACCTTCCATTCAAATCCCTAGTCAAAGGCAAATATTTAACACATATTTATTCCTAAGCAAAACTATTTTCTTGATGGACTTAAGCCATTTGGAACTAGAACTACGTTCACACTTAGGCTTATAAAATTAATGACTAAAACTTAAGGGGTCTGAATATTTTTTCCCCCTGAATTTCTTGCAGAACAGTAAAAGGCACAAATACTAACACCAAGCACTCAGAAGCAGGTGTTTCACAACGCTGTGTATCCTTTCCCAAATGACATGATGGCTGCACGTTACTCTGAGCTGTTTATCCAGTTAGTGTGGAAATCAAAAAAAAAAAAAAAAACAACAACCCTGTTGTATTCTTAAAGGAAAATGTTGACTTCAAAATTAATTTCTAGCAGCACCCATTTTTCTTTCTTGCTTACCTGCCAACATCTGGCATCAATTCTTTTAAGTCATCCAGGGATGGTTTCTTATTCAATAGCTTTTTGTACAAAGCCAGAGGAAAATGAAGGTCTACAATAGTAAAATTATATATTGCTAGCCCACAGACAACACCAATCAAATGAAACAAGTCACTGTCTTCAAAGGTCTAAGAACAGAAAACAGACAACATGGTTTAAAATAAAGAAGTTATTTTAATCTTGCAGAGTCCAGGAAACAGTGTACAGTGCAGTATAATCTGAGTGAGTTTCATTTCTATTTTCTTTAAATATGTAGGTATCCCTAAGTACTGATGAGAACAGCATAAAGTTTAACCATCTGAGACTGAAATCCAAGGAAACAGAATCCTTTCTACTCAGAAAAAAGAAAAAAAAAGGGGGAGCTACAAAATATTCTGTGTTCCAGGTGACACATACTGCTCAAACACTGCATTAAGATTCTGGGTTTGTCAGCACATTGCACTGTTCAGTGCTTGAAGACATGCCAATTTTTAATAAAATTATTACTGGGAAGAAGAAGGAGGAGCTCCCTCCTGACCCCCCCTGGAGTGAATAGCCAAGGCTCAAAACAAACCTGGAAATGTCAACATCTGTGATACAGCCAACCTAGTCAGTGTTTGTCTCTGCAGGAGGACTGAAGTCAGTAATGAAACCTTTTGAGAAAGTACAACAAGGTGACCACCTGCCACCCAGAAATGGGACTGAACACAGGAGGACCTGCACAACAGGCATCTTCAGGAATTTTTTCTCTGCCACCTTGATTGACTGATTCTGCTCTTGGAATCAGTTTGTTCTGGCTGGTACTTCTCCCTAATATGTCTGGGTTGGGGCCAGCAGGTAAGGAGTAAGCAAGGAACGGGGAAACCAGAAGGAGAAGGTTTTATCTAACAATGACAAACATTTTAGGAGAATACTTGCTTCAGCTCTTGCCCCTGGAACAGAACTACCACAAACTACCACGTTCATGTATTATTAATATAAATATTTTAAGTTAAAATAAAATTACTGAAGATAGAACGCACCCTACCTTGTCAGAGAACCAGATCAGCCTGGATTCTTCATAATACCTGAACATTCCATACTTGGGATCTAGCAACTCCCTCATGATGAGCAAAAAAAACTCTTTGCGAACACCTCCAGCATCAACAGCTTCTTCCCCTACAAAAATAACCTGAGAGACACAACTCAGTCAGCACTGAATTGCAAAACAGACTGTAAAGCAAGGTTTGCCCCAAAATATTCTCAATTATTTGCAGAGAGGCATTTTTATTTTATTTTATTATTTTATTTGAGGTATTTTTAATACCTTGAGTGGCTTCTTGTAGTCTACATTCTTTGTTTTCCTCAGGACCTCCACAGCATCTCCTACAATATTGTCTCTCCGTACCATGAGTATCAGGCATGGATTGACAGATTCAAACACTGGCAGAAAGAGAGAGGACAAATTCTGCCTGTGAGCCTGATCAACAGCCATCTGGAAAAAAAACGAAGTCAAAGTGTCAGGAGGTAATAAAAGATTCTTCTCAATATTAATTTTCCATCAGTCTTGTCTTTAAAAGTGCAGAAGACATGAATGGGAATAGGTATTACATAAGCTACTGAATTTGCCCAAGTTTTCTTTGTATTTCTTTTATCTCAGGAAATATTTAGTTTAAGGAAATATTTTTCCCTTACCCATTGGTCTCATCAACGCTAATGTTCAGGGAAGTCTTAGAACACAGTTTTTGATATTCCAGTCAAAATACTTTGGATAACAAAAGGAAGTATGAAAATCCTACATTTTATCTAATGAAAACTAATCAGTTTAATATAAATCTGACATGAAACCATCAATTAAAAGCTAGTTCCCAGAATGAAAAGCAATTTATTTCGTTTGTATTATAATTTTTATATTAAAATGGTTTGCAAAACAAAATGCTGTTGCAAATCTCCTGAACAGGGCAGAGAACTCTTGCAAGTTTGTGTGTTTAATGCTACTCAATATTTGTCATAGAAACATTCAATGTGACCATTTCCATGAATCCATCAAATGTCCATACTGCCTGTGCCTATACATTTTTAAAGGCATATGAAACCATATTTATTATGAATTACAAAAGCAAGTTTGTATTTTCCTACTTGAGCCTGTTACTTGAGCATGACTTAAGTCTTCTGTTTATTTTCAGACTTGGATCAATGACCCAGGCATCATTCAAAGTCTGCTCATGAAGGATGGGGGGTTGTTTTTCGGTAGGGGGTGGTGCTTGGGGTTTTTTTTGTTTGTTGGGGTTGTGTGGGGGGGTTTTGCTGTTATTTGCTTGGGGTTTTTATACCTGTACTATGGGTTGTTAACACTTAAAAAGCCATCTCATTACTGAAAAGTTCCTTGGAAATGTATGTAATTATGAAATAATCTCCTTTCAGTGGAATCCCAAACCCACAAAACCACTACCTTCTATCATGAACATACCCTGAGATTAAAGCCAGATCCTTCATTCTTATGGAGGTTAGATAGTGTTTAAAAAAAAAAAAAACCAAAATCAAAAATGCCCAAACAGACAAAAAAAAAAAAAACCAAGAGAGGAACCCCCTCAAAGCTCACAACTAAGAAAAAAAAAAAGTAATAAATTCATAACGTGAAAAACTAACATTAACTCTCACCTGCATCTGTATGATTGCATCTGTTTGCAAGAGAGTTGTCTTTGCCTGGGCATCAAACACAAACGGGTACGTGCAAATGATAACAGGAATATCTGTCAACTGGAATGGAAACAACCCTGTCAGAGCACTGCTGATTTAAAAGCCACGGCTGAAAAAAATCATTGCAACAGTACTCATTTCATACATCCATTTTACTGGAAAGTCTTCATTCATTATCAGTACAAGACCAAAGCATCTTAGGAATACTAAGTAGCTTTTCAGTCGTTTATTACTTTGGCAAAAAGAACACAAAAAAAAAACCAACAAAAAATCCCAGTCAAACCAAAACAGACACAAACAACACTCTCACTTAGCATATTTTAATTTAGGAACTTTTATTGCAGCTAGTGGATCTAAAAGTAGCCCTTTTTTCCAACTGCTGCTCCAAATTTGCAATCCAGAGAATTACATATTTTTGCCCCACCAAGATCTCTTCACGCTACAGCCACTGCCAACTTAAAGCTTTATCCCAACAGAACACAGCAGACAAGCCTTGACATTCACATTTCTGATTTCCTTACACTCTGCAAAAGAAATCAGACTGCAACCAATCTTACCTCGGTTAATCCATGGTTGACATCCTATGACAGCATTTGCACAAAGGTAGCAACAATTAAGATGAAAAAGCAGCATTAGTGTCTGCATTAATTATTCATCTCTGATGTAGAATTTAAAAAATATTTGTTTATGGCTTCCCCCCCCCCCAAGAGAAGGTTCACTGAGAAATAAATATTAAGCATAAACGTTCTAATTCATCTACCAAACACAAGCTTGTCTTTCAACACCCTGTTTATCAGTCTTTAAAAATAGGAACCATTAAAGTATATTATTTTCTTGGATAAAAAAAAAAAAATCAACCATTTTAAACGTTTACTTCCACACATTTATAAATGACATCTGTTTTTAACCCACGTATTTTCATTCTCAAATGATTGCAGCATGTTAAATTAAACGCAAAACATTTTTTATGACCAAAAATTAAAAAATACAAAAGAATCCCACTACCATATCATGAAGTCTCAAGAATCATTTGGGTCTGTAAGATATGCTACGAGAAAAGCAACTGACTCCTGGAATTTAACATCAGATTTGAGCACCCCATTCGTCACAGGTAGATTTATTCAATTTTGTACTCCTCCTGTGTCTACCATTATTTCTTTGTCATTCAAATGGCTTGTATTTCAAGAACACCTATTCAAATCAATAGCCCATTATTCAGTACCTTCAATTTTGCCCCACTCAGTTTTTCTTATTGTTGAAAGAACAGAAGTTTTTTCTTCTAAGCCTCTGAGAATACTCTGTGTGCTTCCCAGATTCTCTTTTCTTCTATACTTTTTCCTTTACATTTCAGTTAAGGAACTGAGTAAACACTTGTGCCACAACTTATGGCAATAGAAGTTGCACTGGCAAAAGAAATTTTGATTCATTTCTCTTGACTCAATAGGCGAGTAGTGTTTCTTATAGTTTTAACAGGAGGAACACAGGAAATATGCAGGATATACAGGCAGGAAAAGGCCATCAAAACTACGTACAAAGGAGATCTGCATAAGACCATGGAATTTCTTTCAGTCCTATAATAAATAAATTCTTTTGCTCAACTTAAAACTGTACAAATGACTGACGGAAAACTCCGTACCTACTATATTCTCAGTAACATCAGAGGTACTGCTCAATCTTCTGGGTTAGGGAACAAATGGAGCTTAAGACTTTACAAAGCCGTTTTCCAGCTCTCATTTTCCCATACTCAGTGTTGTCCTCTCTGATCAGGACATACGCACTTTGTGTTTATGTCCACTGATAGAACGCTTGAGATGGTTATCATTAAAATCCCACCACTTCTGTACCCTTCTCTGTTCCAAACACACAGCCTGTCCCTAATTCCAAGGCCCTGCAGCGCTCACCCCTGGCTTCTCCATGTCATATAGAATACCACCCCTCTGAGCTACCAACACCTCCTCACACACTGGTTATTTTGTCAGCCAAGCCAGTGCTGCCTCACTGCTTCCCTGCGCTCCCCAGCGTCCCTGCTGTTACTATGACACTGCAATTTTAATTCTTTGGTACACAGCATCACTTCCTTTGCATCCATCAAACACAGCAAAAGTAGGTCTCCCACGTTCAGGACCTTCCAGGTGCTGTTCCAAAAAGAGCTGAATTTAGGTTGGTAGAAAAAGCACATTCACTTACTCAACAGTCAAAAGAACTTAAGTCAAAGAACTGTGGCAAAAACCTAGGCCACTCACTAATTCTTTGTACAGTCAGTAATTTACTCCCATTTATTACTCTTCTGTTTACAGATGCAGGAATTAATTACCTCAGTTCTTGTTGCTATACTCAGAATACATCACTTATCTGCCCCCATGACTCCTTATTATGCTTCTTAACTTCATTATCCAAGACAGTTTCAGTGTTCTCATTGACTCATCCTATCTTATGAAGCAATTCAGATTATTCTGGATGTTTTCCTACCATGAGTTACTACTCTCCTAACTTTCCTGACATGGCAAGTCTCAAGAGACAGTATTCTAAATTACTTTTGAATTGACAGATTCAAATGTTGAGCAGTGTTAGTCCTAAAAATGACACCCTAGAAGAAGCGCACCTACTTAACAATTCTTCCTTAGCTCGTACCTGACATGAGTCTGTTCAGCACCAGTGAACTGTGAAGGTATTTTTATGACAAGAAAGTGCCCATGTTTAGAGAATCTACAGACCTCTCTAAAGGGATAAACCAAAACCAAAACATTAGAAGAAAAACCCACAAAACCCCAAATAAAAACCAACACAACTTACCATTCCCAACACCTGCTGCTGGAACCAGTTGGCATAGTCATTTCTGATGTCTATCAAATCTTGTATCTCATGAATGTAAAATCTGTCATACTGTATAACTTGTCCTCTTTCATTTACCTAAAGAATTGCAATTTATTTTTTTATTAGCTTTCACAGGGATATTTTCCATGTTTTTCAATCATTTGATACATCAGCCACAGATACCCAGCTACTACAAAAATTCTAGAAAAACAACAGTGCCTACAAGAAAGCAAAAAACAATGTTAAAGACATGGATACATGGATTATTCACAATCCCATCAAAGATTCAGAGAAAAATAAAATTAACTGTGCATACAGTATCACATAATGCTGTCACTTTGAAACATCATATCCCATAGGAACCTTGATAATATATGTATTCACCTATAACAATGTTAACAAAATCCAAATCCCAGTGGTTCATAGGTCCAGACAGAACAACCACAGGTGGTTCTGTAGATGAAATTCTAAGTATTTAACTCTTTAGTAACTTAACTTTTAACTACTATGCAGCACACAAGATGCTGACAAAAACAAACAGGAAAGTAACTGCTTATAAAGGACATAAACATACTCTGTGCAGTATTTCCAGGACTCTGAAAGCCGTGTGTAGGAAATTGGTGAGTATTCTTCTATCAGAGGGGGGAAGGCCAATCTTGCACAACTTCAAAAGGTGGACTACAACATCCTTGTAGAGTTCCACTATCTTGAGGAACAACGGAGGTTCAAGTAGAGACCACCAGTTTTCTGCCAACACACAGTGAGCACAAATTTTATACTTGCCATTGCAATGCTATGATATCCTTTGACCAAAAAAAAAAAAAGTTTCGCAAGAAAGCATAATTACCAATTACTTAAGACTCTCAAAAAAAAAAAGTTTTAACACATTATTATTGTTACACATCAGCTCTTTAAATAAAAATTATCACTTTGCTTTTCTTGACAGCAGACGAGCTCTTGACTCTCACCAAAAACTACTGAAAAACACCAGAGACAGGTTGCAAGCCAAAAAACAACTCAGGAAGAAGAAAAGACCCTCTCAAAGAGGTACCAATTAAAAAGGAAATATTCTGAAACCTCGAATCCTTAAGCTGAATTTCAGCTGACACAAGTCACAAGAAGAAGGTGCAAAGAAGCAAGACCTAAAAAACAGAGCTACTCTCAGTTGCATATTTGCATCAGTGAGAAAAGATGAACTGCTCAGAAGCAACAGAACAGGTGCTGAAGTAAAAACCAAGCCAATTGAACATCTGCTCTGCAACACTTCTGTAAGCTGCTCAGAGCTTGTTAGCTGTCTGACCACATGATTTTCACTTGAAAGGGCAAAGACACATATCAAGTACATTGAACTACACGGTTTAACTCCTCCCAAATGGAATCCCTCCAGAACTTAAAATACCAGATGAATTCATAGGGGTGGCCTGTTAACTCACCCAGAAGCAACAGAATAAGTGTTTTCTTACACCAAGCAACGTTAAGCCTTAACTTTCTCACTGGGGAATTCTACAGAACTGTAAATACACAGCAGGTGCTGCCAAGACCAAGTCGTCACTGATGGAATTTCTATACATTTTCATCTAGAGTTCCTCAGTTTCAGCAGTAGAAATTCAGTTTCTTACCAAGAACTTTCAAAGGAGCTTTTTCTAGGTTCAGAATAGCTGCTCCAAAAGGAATAGCTAATGTTGTGAAATTGTTCTCATCACTCATCAGCGGGCACTCTGGTAGAGTGAGATACAGCCTCAAAGCTTCAACATCTGGTAAGGAGCTGGTCAATTTGGGAATAAGGTTCTTTTCCAAACTAGCTGCCACCTACAGCACATCATAAAATTCTGTTTATTTTAATGCAGTTGAGAATTTAAACAAATGCTCACCTATATAAAAACTAATCTAGAAAGCAATAATTAAGAGTTATAAATTAAGACCACTATACATTTAGAGACAAGACAGCACGGTAAATATTAGAGTATGCCAACGCGTTACTTAATTGTTACAACACAATACATTTTTACACATTTGCAGTTGATATATTATTGAGTAAACACACATATTTAAAGGGCTGGAGCAAGCATAAGAGTAGTATTACTGGAGACTTGTAATGTAGAAAGATAATCCCAAACATAAGGAAAATATGAAGCACAAACCTGTTGTGATATGTGAGCGTGCTCAGGCTGTATGAGTTTGTGAAACAGTAGTCTAGCAGCATTCATATCAACCCCTGAGAATCTAGTGCTGGTTTTGTAATGATCATCATTGCTGCACAAATTAAAAAAAAAAATACAGAAAGACTGAATCCTGTGTTCTCAGCAACTCAACATTTCTCCCCCCTTGAATTTTGGACCTACTAACTAAAGAATTAAAATGTATCAGACTTCCATTGTTTGTACGACCTTAGAAGCAACTGGAAAAAAGTCTTCTCTAAGTGCAAGACAATCAGGTAAAAAGACTAGGATCTAAACCAGTCTGTGCAACAAACTCCCCTTGACTTACAAACAGCCTGTGGCTGAGAAATGTGATGAGTGTTGCTGGCTTACACGGCAGCGGCCAGGCAGCACATGCTTCCCAAGAGAGGCATGAGTGGGGCTGCCTTGGGGCCAGCTGACAAAGCACTCGGCTTTGTAAAAGAGCTGGAAATTTAAACTGCAGGTTCAGTGTAGCAGTAACACAGGGAAGCTCCTGGGAAGGCACTCCATGTCAAACAAGACATGGTGCCACCTTTAATGCTGACCACAGGAACATTTGTTTAAAACCATGACGACTTACCTCAAAGCCAAAAAGCTCCCATTCAGGCACCCAGCTGAGGAGAACGTTCCATCGATTTCACTGGAATTGTTCACATGAATGTTACAGTTTGTTTTCCTTTTACAAATCAGCATTTGCAATAAGAAAACTGGATGTAATCCCTAATAAATTACATTGTACAAAGGATGGGACTCTGACTTGAATGGGACTGAACAATACAAGAAAAAACCTTCCATCCAAGAAAATGCTGAAGACAGCTTAAATCATGGCAAGTATTACAATTTAATTGCTTTGCATCCTCCCCTATTAAAGTAGAAGCAATAAGCTTTGAATTGTTTTCATATTCCTTTACATGTACTGCTATTTTTCAATGTGCAATTAGATAATTTAAACTTGCATAGTCATCTACACTGGGACAGAGAGACACAGTCGAAAGGATTTAAACTACTCAACAAGCACGACAATGAAAGCACAGCAAGAGCTCCGCACGTCATAAAATCAGTAACTAAAAATAGCCTTGGTTATGTATGCCCAAAGCCCCACTAATACTCAATTCGTAAGTAAAATTATGAAAGACAACTTCTTTCCTCAACATCACTTACTTAGCTATTTCTACAGGAAGTCTTCCAGATGGGAAAGTCAGCAACTTTTGAATAAACGTTTCATTCACAGTCCAGATCTGCTTCAAAAGGTCGGGATACCTAAAATCATCTGGTGGCACCATATTCTAAATAAATTGTAAAAGAAAGCATAAAGAATCAGGAATACAAAATTGATTTCCAGAAAGATCAGCCTTGTGGTTGAGCAGCTCCTTTCTCCACTGAGTGATAACTTGTCTACCCAGACTATTACTGTGAGATACACCCAAGGACAAATTTACTGTATTCACGTAGTTCTGCATTCACTGTGAAAGCAGAGCATGCTCTAAATACATCTTGACTGGTGTGTTAATTCACACCACAGCTTACGTAATGGCAAACTCTTTACACATACAGTACTCTTCTATCTGCTGAACACTAAACAAGTTTAGACACGAGTAGCAAGCATCCCTTCTCTTCAGCCACTGTGAGCCACTCAGCTCCCAGCCAAGCTGTGAGCACACAGAAAAGGAACCATTCAATTTTTCAGACAGCTGCTCCTCTACCCCACTTCCATCAGGTTCCCCTGAGAATCAATCATGTTTCTCTGAACACGCACTGCATCATCACATGAGCTGCAGTCTGAAGTGCTGCTCATGTAAAATGAAGGCCATTAAGACTTCTAATAGTAAAGAGGAAGAGAACCAAGGTCATTGTCTTGAGTAGGAGCACTGGTTCAAAAAGAGATGGCAAATAGCACAAAAAATAAGATTAAGCTACTAAAACGAAACATTTCCTCCGATGGTGCAGTCTGAGAAAGCTGACTTAGTATGACAACTACTATCTGCTGCCAAAAATCAGCACTTCTGATCCCATCCTACAGCATCAGGATGAGGAAGCCTCTTGCCATTTCGCTTGTGTCCAGCCAAAGTGTCACTTAACTCACAACGAAACGACTCAGGGAAGGGAGCCCAAACACTGACTTGAGAAAACAAACGGATTTTGGCTGTGTCCCCTTAACTGGCAAGGACACACAAGTCCCAGGGGTACAGTGCTCAACATAACTTTGAAAGAATTCAATACAAATTACCAAACTGAAGAGTACTAGAAGCGATACTTTTTCAGCATCAAAGATCATCTATTGCTAATACTTCTTGTCCAAAACAAGCCACAATGCCTGCATTCACAGAGTCTCCAGTTCATCTCAATTAGTCAGTCAGAAACTACTCCAGTAATTACAAAAATTGCACACAAGGAAGTTTTTGAGGGAGTTTTAATAGGGAAGTTTCAAGCCTATACCATAAGTGATTTTTCCAGTCTACACATGCTAGATAAGTTTTGTCTCAAATACAGCAATAGTTAAAACTCAATCAGAATTAAGAAAAAACCCAACCAATCAATCCTAGAAAAACTGCTAGGTCTGTATAACCAGAAGAGGCTCTGAGCACAAGGAGTTGCTGCAAGTCTGACCTGTACTCAGTTTTTCTTGGCAAATATGTTTCCCCACTAAAATACATTTTCCCTTCTGTCCAAATTAGTTTTCACCCTACACACTCAACTCTTGATGCTTCATTAATCCCTACGGTCTAATATCTGCTGAGCTGCATTGGAGGCAGTCCCACGTAACTTCTTTTTTCCTCCCAACCCACTCTCCAATAGCATTTCCCTTCCATCACACTTCCACATTGCCAGTTTTACTGTAAAGTCCTTCTAGACTTTATTTTTTTTTAAGTACTAGAATTTAAACTGATTAATTCTTGTTCTTTTAATACCTAAGTTTTTAAGACTAGCATAAAACTATCATGTAACAAACCACCTATATTTTTTAGCAAAAAGCTCCATTTGTTTCCTTTGTGGAAGCGTTGTTGTGGTAAATTAAAATGGCTCCAGAGCAGAAGACAGCATACCTGCAGTCAGGAATTACTGAAGAGGTCTGGGCAGGAGTAAAGAGCTCAAATATTTCATCAATTTTTCCTTTATGACATGAAAAGAAGTACATTTATCCATCAAGAAGGTTATGCCAGACAGTCTCAAGAGCTTCCTGACAGCTAACACTCACTAACTGGATCCAAGTCCTCCAATTGCTACATTCCCTTAGTACCTTTTGCTTCCACACTGCTCCAACAAACCTTACAATACAGTCACCTTCAAAATCTTTTAAAATGCATGAAGAAAACTAAAATTCAACTTTGACAAGCTTTGGAACTGAAGTATACTTAATTTGTTACCTGAGGACAAAAGTAATGTGCAAAACTTTGGTCCCCACCAGAGAAAATTCTCTTGACACAGTAACACTCCTCACTTTCTGCAATAGGAACAAAAAACAGGCCACTGTGAAAATGGGAAATTGAAAAATAATTAAGACACTGCAATCAACACTTGGTTAGAAAAAGGTTCCTCTGTAGCAGAACCTCACTGAAGCATACCTGTGCAATACAATAGCTGAGACCATCTTTACCTGAGGTTAAGTTTTAGCTGTAGTGCTACCACAGGAGCCAACCTAACAGAAGGAAGCCTGTATTTCCTACAGCAGGAATGGACTGTAGGGAACACAGTGGATACAAACTGCCTGGAAGCAAGTGATTATAGCTCATACTTGGTTTCAATCTCAACAATTTTAAGACACTATGAAGGAACAGGAAACCAAGAAGTAAATATGCCAGACGTTGCTTACCTGTGGTCATCGGGCACTGAGTACTGTAGGGAATCCAATTTCCTTTCACTGTGAAGGGACTTTTCCTGTTACTGGTTGTTCCTGTACCTAATTGACCATTTCCTCCAAGTCCAAAGGAATAAATTCTTCCAGAGGAAGGAACGAATGCAGTGGTGTGCTGCCTAGGGCAAACAAAATTCAGGAACAGAAACCCAAGCATTATAAAGTGCTCTGTGCAGGCCCCTCTAAGAACTGTGTTAAACACTGTCTTAAAGGCCCTGTCACATCTAATGCTCCACTTCTCTCCTGGCAATGCACTGCCACTGGCATGTACTCCAACAGGCAGTATCCCATTGCCATGGAAGAGCTCAGGAAATGGAAATGCCAGTGCTTAGCCCCCCTCTGACCTTCAGAAATGTCAAGTTTCTACCAGACTGCCTTCACCCCCTTTCACCTCCCATCCTTCTAAACTCTAGATGTCCTCTCTCCAGTCATGAGCCTGTGAAGAACCAGCAGTGAATTTCTGTGAACTATGGAAAGGGAGTGAATGCACACGATGTCAACTAACCCTTTACATTTATATATTCTTTAACCCGAATAATGGTGAGCCCCTCTCTTAAAACAAATATGCTGCTTCCCTCATTTTTTTTTCTTAGAGTGCAATTCTTTGTATTTTCATGTGTGCTGGGAATTTTTTCCATTTCTTGGGTCCTATTGTAATACACAGAATAAAAAACCCATGAGGAACTGAACTGCCATACATTATTACAGGTACTTCATAGAACAGGTTATGTTTCCAAATTTTACACTTATTCTCAGTGCTGCTCATGTACCTTCCCAAACACACTTTTTCTTTAATAGGAAAAGATGAAGTGACAGCAAGAAACATCTTCACACTATTTCTCACACTTTCAGTTCAGAGAATCAGAGCCCCTCAAATACACAACTTCCTTTAGTTTTTCCACTGAATGCTTTTAAAACCCCAGTAACATCTTTAAATATCTTTTGTTAGGGATCAGCTTGTCTTCCCTAACCATGAATGGTAAGGAAAACCCCACTTCATATTGCAACAGTTAATGAAGTTTTACACAAAACAAGTTATCCTTAGGATTCACAGTGCTAGCAGAGAATAGGCCTTACCTGCCACAAGTGATCTGCGTGACAACACTTCCCATAAGCTCAAAAACTTTCCTTGGGTTTATCTCATGGCTGGTAGAGTTATGACCCAGCTGACCATAGCCTCCAGCTCCAAAGGTAAAAACCCCACCTTCCTAAACAAATAAATTATTTGCATTAAAATTACAGTGTATCTCAGAACAAAAAACTTAACAGCAATACGGATTTAATAAACAAATAACTTATTTGCATTAAAGTTACAGTGTATCTCAGACCAAGCAACTTAACAGCAATACAGATTTAATAATCAATCTGCTTGTCTGATGATTTTGTGATTGTGGGGAAAAGAGAGAAAATACACATGCACAGCAGGGCCCTGAGACACAAAAGGGTCATTAGTTAACTGCAGTTCTGAAAATGTGGCACAGCTACGAAGCATTACCTTACTCATGTTAAATCACACTCGTGTCATTTCCATATCACTGTACAATGGTCCTGCCATTAACTTGTGTCATTAACAGACACTAATCCTCGTTTTGCTTTCCTCTTCTCCAATTTCCTTCAAGAACAGTATATAAACTCCCACGACTACTTTGGGTTCGAAACTCTGAATACAAATTCTAATGTAACTGGCAAATGGGAAGGTGCTCTCCTCAGGCAGATGACGCAGAGTGCGGCTGAAACAGCTTAATTATTTGAAAGCATCAGAAACCAGAATACTTCAACGGTGTTGTAAGGCGAGTAATTATGCAACTTACCTTACAACAACTTAGAAACTTTTCATTTTCAAATGCTTAGAAACTGTCAAGCTGTTTCTTTCAATTCTACCCTGCCTCAGCCTGGACGTCAGCTGGAAACCATCACATTCACTGAGCAAAACCAACAGGCTCCGTCACCGGGTCAGGGGAACAAATAGTGACGGGCTTTTCTGGAGTTCAGAATGCTCACAAATACACATAGTGCTGTCTCAAACAGGTGTATCAAATCCCCTGGTTCTGTAAGGCCTCTCATGCAAAGGACAGTGGAGTTATCCATTGAGTCCATCAGCTTTAAAGCAAGTTTGAAGTTAACTTCCATACATGAAAAGGGAAAATAAGCATTTAGAAGGCAAGTTAGGGATTGCTGTTCGCTTTGCATTCTGTATTTCCCAAACTTCACATCAGTATCAATTGACACCTGTTTTCAAAGTGAGAGAATATTTTAGGACAAAATGTGATTATTTATGAACAATCTTTTCCTTTCATTGTAGAAAATTAAGCTTCTATATGCAAGTTCCGAGCACGTTTAAGCAGATACTCTTCAGAACAAGCTTTAACTTGCTGCAGTATAAAAATTCAACCTAGCACATTTACCCAAAGTAAATAAACACAGATTTTTTTTTCCTCTCCAGAAATAGAACATGAAAAATAATTACTTTCAAACACTCTGAACTCAAGAGATTTGGACATGACCTGGCTATTTAGTCATTTTCCCAACTCTTGAACAGACAAATGTGTTTTCTACTCCTATCAGTGGTAAGCTCAAAATATTCTGCTTACAAATTGTTACTTTTTACTGACAGTGGCAAGCAGAAAATGTCTAAATGTTAACGTATACTGATTTAAATGCTGAAGTCTAATTCAACTATTAAACCCAAAAAGAAAAGTCCAAGAGTCAATCATTTAAATTAAGACATCTATGTATTATTTTACCCACTACAAAATAAGGGCACTTTCTATAACCTGATGCTTGAAATAGAATATTCATTATTAAAATGAGTGTAAGAACAAGCAGCAGCATTATATATTCTATGCTGCTCCTAAATATTTCCAAATAAGTTTAAAAGTTTAAAAATAAAACTACAAATAATACACTTAGCCAACAGTTCTGTATAAGGTACTTTGACATATTTCAGCTATTTTAATCATTAATAATTAATTTTAATTCCTAGGTCTCTGTTCAAACACACTGCACTGACACAAAATCTGGGTTTTTTTCCCCTCAAAATCCACTTTGAAATAAGTGACCAATTTTTCACAGAACCTCACACAGTAACACCTGCAATACCTAATTCCTCATTAACTGTACTCTCGCTTATGATTGGCAACAAATGAACTTCCCCAAGGAGAGTCTGTCCATGATGGTACTTGGTGAGTAATTTGGTCTGATCATGAAAACAGCAATTCTAGAGGCATTACAGTCAGAAAAGAGCTCATCCCTTTGGAATACACTAAATTCAGTACCTGCATAATTTTAATAATGCAACATACACTTTCCTATCAAAAACGCTGTAATTTGTCTGCTCAATTTCACCAAATCTGACAGAAATTTAAGGCTGCTGAAAAATTCCTTGTATTGGGGATTCTTTGCAAATATGTTACCACTGTTTCCTCAACTTCATCCAATAAACTTAGAAGCCATTTGTTCAAGATTTAGTTTATTATTTCCTATTCAGACAGCATCTTCTCCTGGAAACATTAAAAAATTAAAGCAGAAGCATATCTTTAAGTGTGGTACCTTTGTAAGGGCAGCAGTATGATCTTCTCCACAGCATATATGAACAACCTTCTGACTTCTCAGTGACTTTAGCAGTGTAGGAACATACCTGTCTGAACAGTTGAATAAAGCAGTAGGTCACCTATTTTGTAAACAAAAATCAAAACCCAAATAGTTTTGCTCGTTTATTCTAATTTCGTTCCAGTCAAAGAAGCACTTTGAAATTGTTGGCACAAAGGCAATCATGGTGGCTGAGTTTATGGACCTTGGAGATGGAAGTGTTGCTGCAGCAAAAGCAGGGACTGCTACACTGAAACACTTTGGATCTTGTATTTTTCAAGTGTTCTTTCAGTAGGTATTTATTCTCTGGAATGTGTGTTCACACACACACAGCTTAATATTAATAAATGCATAACAGAATGGAGCACTGAGCAATTAGGAAGCACAACTTCCTTCATCAACCCAACAAATCAACTTTGTCATCCAGCTGAACAAAGGCAACTTTTTAATGCTGATGTCATAAAATCTGTTAGGTGTGCTAGCATGTCTGCAAGAAACTGTCTCAGCGCACAAAAAAGGGATTTTATTGAGAGGTCATGCTACACAAAAAACTGGGGTTCTACACATTCCAAAGAGTGTGTGAAGCAACTGAAGTCTCCTGTGAGAATTTGATTCCTGGAAAGTATGTGTCATTTCCTTATTAGATGAGCGTGAGCAGATTTCAGGCATTAATTTAGACGTGCATTTTCTTTACACCACCTTTTTCTTATTTTAAACGGTGCTGACAACAACAAACCAATGCGAGAATCTGAACTCATGAAACCATCTACAGGTTACTCATCACTGAACCGCGTACAGAATCCCAACACAACACTGTCAGAATTCTCACCACAAAACCGAGGAAAGAAGACACCTCTGTGTCTTCTTTATGAATCCCACGTGACACCAGCACTCTCTGACAATATTCAACAATGGTTTGTTCTGTCTGCTTGTTTTCTAGTATTGTTGTCTTTGCATTCACAGCCCAAAGCCTTCAGCAGCATGCAGCAGTGTTTACCTACCATTATCATCATTTAGACCCAGCTGCCCAAATTTGTTGCGTCCCCATCCAAAAATGGCTCCAGAAAGAGTTAGTACAAAACTGTGAGCTCCTCCTGCTGCAATCTGTGCAAAAGGGATTCCCAGCAGAGATTTAATCATATGTGGTGAGGTTTGTTTTTTATACTCGTAACCTAAGCCCAGCTGGCCATATTTGTTTTGTCCCCAGGAAAACACTTCACTTCCTGTTTGAAGGAAAAAATAAACAACCAAGAAATACAAATCAATACAGTTTAATTATACAATGTTTATCCACTGTAGCTAAAAGTTATGTTTGAATTTCAAAATGCTTACAAATTACTGACTTCTGAAGCTAAGCATTCTTGTGTAAATTGCAGGCATTCAACTCAAATATTCCATCAGACAAAGTATTTAAATAGTATTCAAACCCCTCAAAACTTCTCTTGACATTCCTGTTTCAATAGTTTGAGATGAACTGAGTTTGACTATTACAAAGCAAGATACTGTTCCACTGAAGTCCCACTACTACGTAGATTTTTATGCAGATCTGCCAATACTGGACATGCAATATTTTCCAACTTCCCATCAAAAGCCTCACTTAAGCTCTTCTAAGGTAACATACTAAACTTGCACATACAATTTGACACACATTTTAAAACAATGTCTTCATTAGACGATCAGTGAAGTTGATAATGTCATTTGGTGCCTTACAAAGAAAAAAACATCTTGAGGAATGACAAGCCAAAGAACTATTTATGGTAAGATTTGCCTCCAAATATTCTACTGAAAAACGACTGTTTTGCTGAGGTATTTACTATCCTAAAGATCAACACCTCATCACAAAACACTTTGCTTTTGCTGATGTGACACATTTCCAAGAGCAGTGTTACTTGCACAATGCTTCCTATGTCTCTCCTATCTCCATCTTTCCCATAACAGTTTTATCAAGATGGGAAAACAAGGAAACCCATCCCCTGGGGTACAGGTCTCTCAGATTTTATTTATTTAACAACAACCCCCCCAAAAAAAACCCTAAGTGCATGTCAAGAACAGAAACAGAGCTGCAGATCCACGCACTGGCAATAGGATAGTGACGCTGGACTTGAAGCCTGTAATTATTTAAAATGCCGAGTGAATTTTAACTTACAAATTTGAAATTTATGATATTCTTGCACCTTTGACCAACACAATGCTTAACAGCACAACTCTAATAGTCCCCACATTCTGCTGCTGATCTTAACTCAGGCAAAGGGTTATTTGTAAACCTCTGCCTGCCTGCCCTGAAAATAAAGGCCTTTCTTTGGGTTACAAGGATAAAGTCACTTGGGAATACATTATGGCACAGCAAATACGAGGCCATGAAGAGTCACACACAGGGTCAAGGTACATACCGTCAGTATAAACTATTATATTTAAAGGCAAAAAAAAATAATTTGCATACAATGAACACCTCCCTCCCCACAGCTTATCTGGTTTGTATTTTAAACACATATTGTTAAGAAACAAACTCCTATCTTCCTGGAATTTCTGAGTTTCTAAGTTTTCGTTAACACTTTCCAGGAGCTGCTTCTTCCGAGTGGAAGTTTTGGTCACAATTCTCTTTTGTCATGACAAAACAAGCAAGCAGCAAATTGAAATTCATGTTCCTTTCTGAAGAGCTAAGCTAATGAGACAAGGGAGGCCAACTAAGTATGTGCTCACAGCCCCTGCAAAAATTTGAAGACAGATGTTTAAACCTTTCAAAAGGTGGGTTATAACATGACATTGCATTTTAACCATGGACACACGAAGAAAACAGAGGTTTTGCCACAGATAAGGGAGCCACTCCTGCAAGCCTCAGTAACTTGAAGATGCAGGTTTAAAGCAGACTGGTCGCAAGGTAGCATCCCAGCAGGATGAGAAAGAAATGGGACCAAAAAAACCGAAACTACTTAAAGAGAATAAGAAAAATCCAAAACCAAAACAAAAAGAAACAAAAGCAGAACAACATGACATTCATCTGTACATTTATTTTTTAAAGTCAGGCTCCCATCATAACAATTACACTGCCTCTACCAACCTGAAATCCCACCTGTGTTAAGTGGTAGCATGTTTTACAAAAACATGTCCTTTTAGAAAAGAAAAAAATACATGTTGGGAACTTGAACTACCTGCTTAGAAATTACACAAAACTTCAGAAGAATTTGGCTTACCTTTTGAGAGTGCTAAGGAGTGGTAGTAACCACAAGCAACTTGAACTATTTGGACCTCTGATAAGCTTTTAATGTTTCTATTGTGATAAGAAAGCAAAGAAAAAATTAAGTTACTAGATCATAGTATGAAATATAAAGTCCTTTTCACTCAAGCACACATGAAGCTAATTTAAACATCCTAACTTTAACTAGAAGCTATTTAGTAAAGCCTTAAGTCAAAACAGCTGCTTTTCTAACACTTTTATGGACAGCTTTGGTCTTACTTTCAAATTAATTAAGTCTGTAAAAGGTCACAATGAAGAATTAGGCAGGTTCATGTGCTAGAAGGAGATGTCATACAACTGAATGGAGGAAACTAACAAAGAATGCAAGAAGGAACTGATTCTTACTTCCCAGTTTCAAAACAAGAAAGGTTTTCGTCTTCTTTATGCCAATATTAGATATAAAAACGTAAGTACTTTCTGTTAAAAACTGAACACTATTTTTCATCTCTACCAACACCAACATCAATCAAAACTTCAGTTTACAGAGCCTATTACATTTTGCACGATATTATAAAGAAGCTGCAAGTACATCCCTGTGTGCATTAGAATAGGATGCTTTCAACCTTTGATAGAAAAAGCTTCTGAAGGGCCTGTTGACTTTTAAATTTGATGCAGAAATAACATCTTTAGTATTTGTTGTTTATACTTTTCATATTTATACATGTGTCAGAGATAGTCATGAATTACTAACGGTCCAAGGAATTGTCATTTTTGTGTGTCTTTTTCCTATGCCAAAAAAAATAATTAGAAAAGAAAACCTCCAGTTTGCAAACATACAAACTTAGTGCTACAGTCACAATGCTTCCAGCGAATCTACTCAAGACAGTAAAAATGTTACCTTCAGGTAGCTAGAATGCTTGTTCTGGGAACAAGCAAGTGAACCTGGCCAGCATTCCTTTTTAAAATTAGGTTTGATCACAGCTGTAAACTTTTGAGGGGAAAGCTGAAGTACATGGATCAGACAGCCAATGAACCTTCTTCAAATGTACTCCCACAACCGGTTTGGAAAGTTTAACATTCTACTTCTCTTCACCTTCTCTTCAGTGGCAGTTATCAACCCCCATTTACATTCTTAAAATACCCACCCTACTTTTCCAACGTCCTCTCCCTTTTAGTAGAGGACTATTAAAAAGAAACAACAAACAAAAACACTCCAAAAAGCAACAAACCAAACCAAGCAAACCCATAACGCACTTCCCACATAAGCCAACTTTTTGAGAAAGGAAACTGTCTACAGAATGCAAGTGTCACAGCTAATACCCACTTTCTAACGTGTGGTTTTAACTATAACAGCAGAATAGATTAACCAGTGTGACCTACACACAATATTAAAGAAAGAAAAAAAACCAAAAAAACCCCATCTTATTATCTGCTATTTTTAACCTGGGCACTCTGATGCATTCCTCTGTTCCTGGCAAGCCAAGCTGTCCATCAGTTGCCAGACCCCAAGCATATACCTGACCCTTGTCATTTAACGCAAGGGTGTGGGCTTCTCCACATGATACAGCTACAATATTTTGGGCATCCAGTGCACCAACATGCTCTAAAAAAGAAACAAATAAACAAAGTTAGTTGCTACATTAAAAAAAGCTCCTCTAACAAGCTAGGGTAGTTACAGACAGTTTTACTCAGTACTAAGATATGAATCGAAATTCCACTTAAGTAAGCCCAGGAGCCTGCTGAGACACCCTCTATTTAAAATTGTAAGCATGCTATTCTAGGAGAAATAAGTTAAATTTAAAAAAAAAAAAGTAGCTACATAATGACTGTATCTGAAACAACACACAAAAGTGCCCAACACCTGCAGCTTGATCGTAACAGTTCCTTCTAACCTTGCAGTCTGAAAATGAGTGCAGAGACCCAGTTAACATTAAGGTCAAACAGATTATTGTCAAATGACTACACGTGTAGACATTATGTAAGAGGAAAACATTCCACCACAGCAAATTAAATTCACCTATTCACTATTAAGAAAAAAGCTTGCAAAACAAGGCAGGGCAAATTACAGACTAAAGCTACTGATTTTGCAATGAGCTACACAATGTCCTCTTTATAATGCAAAATACTGTAGAAACAGATCCTAAAGAGTAATTTTTCTAGACATACAGTGCATGCCTCTGAAAAGCACACACTAAAATATCTGTGACTTTTTTTTTTCCAGTAGCCTGCATCAAAACCCTTAAATACATTTAGAAAGGGGTTTTTTTGGAGGTTTATGACTTGTGATCAGAAGTCAAACATTTTTATTTCAGCAACAGTAATATGGGGAAATATCTTCAGAGCCTGTCACTAAAGCTGGAATTTTTAATAGTCCCCTTAAGTAAGAGCCTGCTTGGACATTCTCACCACTGGAAAAGCCCGTGGAATCATCAATGTAACGTGCTCTCCAAACACAGCCTAGAACAGCCCAACCTCAAAACAATAGCTAATATTATCTGCAACGTGACAGGCACTCAGGTTCCAAAATAAACTAACACAGGCAGCAGATACAAGTTCTTTCATACAGCTGGTCTGACTGAAGAGGTTACCACCCCAACTGAGCCATGAGAGTCTCCCTGGCAGGGGAAGAGGTGATGGAAGTGCTCTCAAGTTTGGGTGCCAGCACGCAGATTAGCTCGGGCTATCTTCACCAGCTGCTAAACTAGCCAGGCTGACTCTGCCTAATATGGATTAAGGAACATTCACACAATCCCTGTGGCAAGCAGAGCTCTGGGGGGAGGAAACAGGGAAGGCACAGCTGAATAATACCAGTGGTGACATGGAGGTGGCAAAGACACGCAGTCAGCAACAAAATTATCTTCAGTGAGCAGAAATGCATTCACAAGAGAGCATCCACCCATCTGTAAAGATACTGGGCCTCTTTAGACTAATGCCCTGACTTCATATTACAACACCCAACAGTATAATCAGCAACCTGTAGGTGAAAGGAAAATTAGGGAGGAGGAGGTTACAACCCCCATGACTGGTGTTTCTGAGCATGCTAAAAAAAAATTATAGCAGGTCCATTACATATTAGAAGTCATACAAATGAGAAGTCAGATGTTTTTGTTGTAACTTTTACATTTAAAAGACAATTCAGCATAATTTTCAAAGTGGGCAACAAGCAGTCAGAGTAAGAGAGAAGCTGAGTTCTGAGTTTCTCTACGTTCATGAAGCAGACATTTGCACAGGATTAAAGTCTATCAATTTTAACATCCACATACTGCTTCCCAACAGAAATCCAAATTAGTTAAAAAAGGTACATCTCAACTACATAAAAAAACCAACACTATTTAATTGGCACCAAAGCCAAAACTCTAAGTAAAGGTGAGCCACTAAAATTCCACACAACACCTCACTTGCATTTGAAAAATTTGTGTCAATTACTTAGCCAAGCAAGCTATAAAATTGCTATAAGAGTGATTAGAATAAACTCTTACTAAACCTTTCCAGTTTGTTACATTCTGCTGTGAGTAGTGTGAGCAGCTCTGTTCCCTGGCTCTCAGCCACACCAGCTATGACTCACATGCAAGCTCTGGAGAGAGCCCATGTGCACACTCCTCTGCAGTCCCTGCAAGATGTTTACCCACTTCTGCTCTAGAACTGCACTAGCAGGGAGCAGAAACACACACAGAACATGGGTAGGAAGAAGAAAAAGCCCAAAGAAGTTTCCCATGGCATACTTTAGGCTTTTCCAAATCCTCTTCCTGTAGTGCTGCATATGCTGATATGTCTTTTATCAAAAGTTTTGTTTTTAGGTCTTAAAAAAAAGAACATCACTTTAATCAGACCAGCTCTACATCACATATTAGACAACTAAAAACACGCACAGCAAGTTTCTCAACTGTGATGTCAAATACTCGTATTTCAGTAGCCAAACCCATATATAGAGTACAATGTTAATCCATGTATTGCAGCAGGTCACCTCCCCCTGAGATCTAGAACAGCCACTGAGTCTCCCACAGCCTTCAATTAAGTGATTCTATGCTAGAAACAAAAACAGTGGCATTGTCCAGCTGCACAGCAGGCAAAACCAGGAGGGACTGCCATGTTTCCTTGTTTCCAACCGTCACAACAAGCAATTCAAGCAAAGGAACGCTTTTCCAGTTAAAAATACGTCTGTTCCTGGAAGAACTACTGTGCATGAACTCAGTACGTGCACAGACACTGGCAATCTTGGGTTTGATGTAGCATAATGAAACAAAAACCACATGCACAACCACAAGTAACCTCCACAAGTAACCTCCACAATTCATTACTTACAAACTTACCGGGTCTTTTCCTGGCTTTTTCATGCCCTAGTTGTCCTAGATCATTGCATCCACATGTATAAACAGTTCCATCAACCAGGACAAAAACAGTATGTCTCAGTCCACATCCTACATCTCTGACTCTTTTATTTAAGAAAAAGTCACTTTTTCTGGGTTCTAAAACAATCTCTTCATCAATTCCACCCAATCCAAGTTGTCCAAAAGATGCATTTCCCCAGCACAACATGTTTACGCTTCTCTTGATCAGAGAACTTCCAACTTCACTTTTCTAGAATATCCCTTCTCCGTAGCTGTTAAAAAAAAGAAAGAAAATGTGCATTTTTCAGTATTGTCCCCGACATTTACATTATTTTCTATACAGCATGTAATCCATGAGCTCACTTTAATATATCAATATACATGTGATTTATTTTCTTGGACTGGATTTACATTAACTCTGCAGTAAATTGCTTTCCTTCCCGGTTCAGATACAAGTTTTAAACTGTGCAGGTTCTTGGTTTTACAAAACTTTGGTTCAAAAACCTAAAATACTGTTCTTCATAAAACTTCTTTAATGCCTAATCCAGATTTATACAAACAGCAGTCACAACCAACTCCAGCCAGCGGAAGCGACCTCAAACATCTTCCAAGGAGAGAGTACAGGCTACTTTCTTTGCTCAAGGAGCTTCATGACTCCAGAAAGCACTGTATAAGGCCTCAAGATCATCTCCAAAACCAACATTTGACTCATAGCTTGGAAAAAATTGGTCAGCTCTGATCAATTCAGTTATGCAATACAAAGTACAATATGCTGTGTCAATCACTACATTTGAACAACTGTGAGTCAACTGAACTTAAAAGAAAATAGCTGAAACTCAAGTCCCCAGTCTTTCACTGCAATCAGCAGCAACTACAGCTTCAGTTACTGTGCAGTCACAGAGGCCACAACTCCCCCAAGCAAACCCCCATCCCTAATCTCTAAATTGCAATTACCAGTATTTGTGCTGACAGACTCTCTATCTGTTTGGAAAGGATACAAAGCTACACTTCTCTTTCATTTTCAGTATTGTATACGAGGAAGAATTTATGACAGTGCTTTCACCGATACTGACACTATACTTCCGTGACAGTACTTTTCCCCACACTTTTAGAGCAATTCAAAAATCAATGCGATCCAATGTGAAATTACTAAAAGTTTTCATATGTACCATTACTTGGAAGACATTCTTCAGGGTCATAAGACACAAAAAACACCTCAGTACAAAACTGCTCAGAGAAGCAAGACACCAGTTATCATCTAAGTGTTACACACACCAAAGGGCAGAATTCCTGCCAGCACAGCAGATAAACTATTTTTCTCTGCAAAAGTCAAAACATAGTAAACAAGATGCTTATTTTTGTGGCCTCGTTAAATAAAAAAAAAGCAACCAAACCAAAACAACCAAACAGCTTAAAATATATTGCATTCTGTTTACCTATCTCAGGTGGTGAGGCATGATCAAATATTTCCCTAGCTATATCCTACCACGTTCAGACGGGGACATCGAAACGAAGGCTCTTCAGTTAAGACATGGCTGTGCAACAGCACGTGTCACACATCTGGAGCAGCAACTGCAAGGTAAGCTTCAACCTGCAACACAAGAAGTTAGAAAAGATGTATTATTGTAGTTCTTCAAGATTTCTACAGCCAAGGTTGATCTCCGTCTCCAGCATGGAAAAAAATAAGAAAAGCGCTCCTTTCTGTTGAAACATATATGTATTTCCATGGAAGGTGGGGCTGGTTTGTTTTGGTTTTTATCTTTTGGGAGTCAGCGGCCCAAGTTTTGTACTTTGGTCTCAAATCACGGCACTCTTTCGCCCCTGTCCGTGGCCACGGGAGCCAGCCCGCGCTGTCAGCTCTGGGCACCGCAGCACTGACGTCAGAGCGGCCCGAGCCAACACCCGGCAGGGACCGCGGGGAGCCCCCGCATCGCTCGGGCAGCGGGGAGCGCGGAGCGGCGCCGGGGAAGCGCCTGGACGCTTCTCGCAGGCTGTGGCCGCCGCGCCTGGGCACTGACGCGAGTCCAGGCCGTGCCCCGTGCGCGGGACCCCGCCCGCCCCGCCGCACACCAGCCCGTGGTCGCGACCCGCGATCCCCCCTCGGGGCTCGGGCCCCGGGCCTGCCGCGCTGGGGTGCGCAAGGCGGGGAGGGCGCGGCCCGGCGGCGGAGCGAGGGCGGCGGCCGGTACCCTCCGCGCCGCGAGGCTGCCCGGCGGCGCCGCCCGGCCCTCTGCCCCCNNNNCCCGCTCCCGCGGCCGCGGCTACTTGGCCATCCGCCCCGTGGGGCCGGAGGGCGGCAGCGCCTGGCTCCAGAGAGGCCCTGCGGGACTCACCGGCGGCGGCGAGGCGAACCGCTGCGCTCGGGTCCGCTCCGGTCCCCAGCCCGCCCGCCGGCACCGCCGGGGCGTGAACAGCGTGAGCAGCCCCGCGCCGCGGTGACAGGCCCGGCCGCCACTGCCGCGCAGGCGCCGGCTCGGCAGGCGGGACCGCAGCGCCCGCTCCGCGCCCGCCCCCGTGGGCAGGGCTGGGGACGCGGCGTGGGGCCGGCGGTGGGGTGCGGAGCCGGGACGGTGGGGCTCCGGAAGGGAAGCGGCGCTCGCAGTCGCCTCGTGTGTCGGTTCCTGCCGTTGGGCTGCGAGGAGGCGGAGCGAGGAGCTGACGGCAAACATGAGACGGACGAGGGGCCCGTGAAGCGAGGAGTGCCGGAGTGACGCCTCCGTGCTGCCGGGGTGCCTGGGGGAGCGCAGGGCTGGGCGCGGGTCTTCGCTCCGCTGACTGCAGCTGGGCGCGTTCTTGGGTTGGCAATAAGGGAGCGTTTTAAAGCAGACCTTCGCTGTGCTACATCACTGATTTGAAACAGAATTAAAAAACTGGAGTATGTTCCGGGGCAAAGCGCTCCCTGAGAAGAGGTCCTCGTGTGGCGCGTTCCTCCTGCCTTGCAAGTGCTCCAGAGGCTTGGGCGCGTGTTGCTGTTCCTTGTCGGTGATCTGCTGAAGCCTCTGCTTGCTCTCTGAGGGCACGAAAAGAATGAGATCAGTGAGTGGGAAAGAAGTGGATCCGCCTGGGAGGAACAAAATGTTCTTTATACTCCAATTACCTGTCATTAAGTTCTGAGAGCGCAGGATCCTTCCCCGAAGGCGATCGCGGTGGTGGTGCTGCAGCGTGAGGCAGCGGTGTGATCACCAGCCCTGCGTGGCCCTCCTGCTCAGGGAGCTGGGTGGATTTGGGGGTTTGCTGTGTCCCTCCCGCAGAAATAAATGCGATTTTCTGAATTCTGCATTCCGGTTACCAGCTTTCCTGAGCATACCCAAGGTGGGCGTGGTAAAACTTTTTTTTTCCACTGAACCCTTACCTCCAGTAAGCCACTGAAGAGAAGTTTACCCTTATTTCCCCCTAGTATTTTGCTTAGTACTGGAAGGAAAATGCACTGCAATTTATATAATTGGAGCGGGCTGGGAATCCAAGTCAGGCTTCCTTATTTAGTAGCCTCTTTATAGAAGTTTCAGGATCCACCTTTGTGTAGGTCAGGAAGTGAAAAATGGCCAGGACCAGGCATACTTCACAGCAAGTGATTTTGCAAACGGGGGGTGCAGGAAGGTTCTGTGTTTGGTGTCCTTTTGACCCGTAATGGAAAGCATTTAACAAAATCTCAACACATGGGATGTCTTGGTCCAGCCAATATTCCTTTGTGTATGTAAATAGGTACGTTTTTACAGGACTTCTCGGAATTTATGGTGATAGATTTATCTGTAAAGACTGAAACCAGAAATACTAAACACATACACAGAGAAAATTAGACGGCTGCATAGCTGACACAGGCTAAAAGATGCAGCAAATCCCTAGGTTTGTTATTTAAAGATGTGAGTGATTTGCCTTTTGCTATTCTGCTTTTAGGAACAGAAGGGTGGCAGGACGTGTGGCACAGCAAATGGAGGAAAACATTTAGTTCGTTACCTTCTAAACTTCCTTTTCCCCTTATTTGTGAACCCACCAGAACAGTAATGGTGAATAACTACATTGTGGATTTTAAATACTGTCGTTCATTGTGCAATGTGTCCTCTGACCAGTGTGTGGGGATATGCCCATGTACTCGAAGAGAACACTATATGCTCAGTACAGTCTTTATGTAGAAAAGTCACTTGATATAACTGGCTTAATGCATTCAATAAAAAGTATATAAAGCATGAAACAACATGCAATGTTGCACAAATCTCAGCTTCCTTCTGTAATAGACACAGCTATTTTATTTGAAAGAATTATTTTAATCCTAAAAGCAGATTATTGTAAATGGAATCATTCAAATGTGTCTTCAAATAAAGTATAAGCCATATTTTTATTCCACTTACCACCTATCTTAGCAAATTTTCTTTTCTGTGCCAGAGAAGCCATATCCTACCTGCTTTACTGCTTTGGGGAGAGCCTTCCTTTTTGGGGCAAAAGACACACGGGCAGTGGGCTGAAGAGAGTGCATGCTCTGGTGCCCCAGGACTGCTTGGGCCCCCTGCCACTCGGTACAACCCACCCTGCATCCACTGGCACTGCACCTGCCCAAATGGGGTCCTGCAGTTGCAGTGGTCACAGGAACCGTGGGTTCGCTGCACCTCAGAATTCTCACCGTCCATTCTAGCACTTGTCAAAGAGCTCAGAGATGAGAAATCCAGGGAAAATAAGAAATGTAAATCTGGTTAACTTCAGGGATGGGATTTATTTACTTCCAAGTGCCTTAGTACAGAGGGTTTCCTATTACCACTGCACAGTCTTCTTATTGATGGTCACAACAAGCAGGAAACTATTTTCAGTTGCCCTACCATTATTAAAACAGCAATGCTTGGCTACTGCCTGGTGATAGCTGTCAGCACAATTGGGGTTTTAAATTGTACCTCAGTTAATAGCCCGCTGAGATAATACAAAAATGGGGGGAAATCATATATAGGGTTAACTAATGTCTACTTTATGCTTAATTACTGTAAAATATCTTTCAGTTAATGTCCATGTTTTTGTAAGCTACAGTGTTACAGCACAAAACTGCCTAGCTAATGACAGGGATGGACTCTGCCCTCCACTTCCATTTTCTCCTGGCAACAGTCAGAACATACTTAATAAACTTTAATTCCACATTTCAAACCCTTTTGCTTTATACTTTGATGTGTCACAGACTACAGAAAATAGAAGTGTGTGTCCAGAACAGCTGATAACAGGAAATTAGAGATGTCAGCATTTTGCTGTGAGAAATTACCATCCTTTGTGTGAAGCCTTTGTGTAGAATATTCTTGATTAAGACAAAGAAAAGGCTTTAGAATGCAAATAGCCTTACAAACAAGGGACAGTCAACCCTTTTATGCCATTTCAGTTTTACATTTCATCCTTATATTCTTCACAGTATCAATATTTGGATGTTAGTAACAAAAGGTGCCTATGGAGACAGACATAACTCACACACACACGGAGTACATGTTTTATAGTTTCTGCTGCTTTATAGCTGAGTCTGTGTTAGTTCTCTGCCTACCCTGCTCACAAACAATTCTGGTTAGCTGAAATGCAAATGTGCTTACCAAAGGCAAATTATTTATTAACAGATGGCAATATGGTGAAACAACCTGAACAGTTTTTGACCTGTTTGTGAAGGTAAACCACTATATAAATATTAAGTTGACAACACTGCAAGTTCTGTGGCTAAGTCAGAGCCTCTAATAAAGGGATCTGGTTAAGGGTAAGAGGAGTCATACCTTCAAATTAAGATAAGCAAAACCAAAACCCTGCAACAGCCTGCTCCCCTCATCTTCTCAGGCCCCAAAATATAGCTGAAATAGCCAAAGGAAGGCTTTACATAGGATGACAAATGCAAAGAAAACAAAAAAGCAGTGAAGGACAAGGATGAATCCTGGACATGAAGTCTGTAACAAAGGAAACCAGCTGACCTTTGTGTTGGGTATGAAGCTCTAGTGCTCACAGACTCTTGCGTGGGTTCAATGTCCCCAAGCCCACACAAATCACAGCTGGCACTGAGTGACTACCCCATACCCAGCATGGCAGAAGCCACACAAGTGCCCAGGCACCTACAGCTTGGGGCTGAAGATGCCGAACATTGTGGAGCATCCTACACAGAGGGTTGGGAGTGCAGCCTCTTCCCACATGTGCCATATTTTCTTCTTATTGAAGTGATGTTTCGCAGTATTACATTAATTTTTCTGTTATAAATAGATCAGCAGTCCAGGAGCTAACTGAGCCACCAGGAAATTTCTGTGTAATCTTTTGGGTTGTTTGGCTTAAGAGCTGGACACCGGTGCTGAGACACCAGTTCCCGTGTCATTAAACTGGGCTTTTGGTCAGGGCAAAACTCAGCTTTGCTTTTTAAGATGCAATTCTCCAGGAATACGATATCAATAACTGAGCCGGTTCTGCCCTGCAGAGAGCACTTTGGGAACACACTGAACCTCAGCTTATAAAATAGCAGCTCCAAGTGGTGCCACATGCTGCTGATTCTGACATGACACTGTGTCTTTGCACGGCAGCATGATGAAGCACCCTAAAATTAGCCTTCTTACTATTTCGTAAAGAGCAGGCAGAAAGGTAGCAGCCTGCACTGAGGAGAACAAAGAGGCACAGGAGAGGACCAGAACTGAGGCTCACACACAGCCTGGTCTCAACACTTCATGGTGAGCACTCTTGGTTTCTTTGCAGATTTCCATGTTGGATTGTTTAGTGTCATTTCTTAACCCAAGACCAGGCTGACCTGAGTGTGAAGGAAGAAAGGTGCTCATGTAAACAGAGTAGGGAGGAGGGACCTGTTCTTGCAGGGGGCTTGGGATTCAGCAGAAAGAAAAACTAACTGTGAAAATTATGGGGATGGTCTCTTCTCCTGGAGGTGTGGTAGGAGCTGGCATTTAATTCACAGAATTAAGTTTGTTGTTACTGGAATAGAAGTGGGAGTGGAAGAAAAAAAAGAAGTCCTGGTATAATCAGAAACACCACAGTAAAGCCCTCTTCTGTTGAGTCAGACTAATTTTTTTCCTGATACTCAGTTCTCTCTCTAACCCATTTATTGGGTGATAAAGTCCTTAGCTTTACAAGGAGTAAGATTTGAGAGCAAAAAAAAAATCCCAACTTCCAGGCAGTAGGAAGATAGGCATGAAGGTGTTTGCATATGGGAACAGAAACAGTAAAGGAAAAGATCCCAGATCTGAGTAACGCTTGCAGATGAGGTGAAAAAAGAAACTGTAAGGAAACATTTGAATATCAGAGAGCACAACAGGCATGCCATGAAAGGGATGTCAGGACTGATTGCTAGGAGGGAAGGAGGCACAGCACACATCTCTAGGAAATAGAGGACCCTGCCATCAGCTCGGTGTAACAGCCTGTGGCCCTGTGCCTAAACAATTGTGAGTACAAGCTGTTTTCTCTATTCCTGTGGTAGGACTCTGTGAAGAATAGCTGGGAAGAAAATAACACTGAGGCATAAACTGTGACTGGTACATTGTAACTACATACGGCTGTTTCTGCTACTAGTTTATTGCTCAAAAATATGGGACTATTTTGCCACATATATTTTTGTTCAGTAAAGATGATTGGACAGTACTCTGCAGCTTTTGTGATTTCTTTCAGGAGAGTACTCATGATTTCCCATGTATTACTGAAACCCAGAGGGGTATGATGCTATAAGATCTATTTTGGTGAACTTAGCAACCGACAGTTGGTAGAGCACAGTCTGAAATGTGGCGTCAAAGTGGTAGTGAATCATTTGAATCAACTACAGTACAGGACATCTCTGTTCAAAAGGTGGATTAAATATTCACAGTGGTCAAAGACTCTTGGACAGATGGAAAATTAGATTTCTCTTGCAGAGGTTGTTAAAAAGCTCCACAGAAATTTTATGTGAGTAACAGAGCTTGGAGTCCTTGGAGGGCTATAATTCTTAATTTCCTATGACATAAGTCTCACCCTTGTCATTAGCGTAGAAGATTTTAAAAAATAATATCTCATTTTAGAGACAGAAGATAAGTGAGCTGTTTGAGCTGAGCAATCAAATCCTCATAACTGTGAAAAATGGAATCACTGCTGCCACCTACACACAATTCCAATGTAGAGAAACCTAGTGACTTCTCGTGTTCCCAGAGACCTCCTAAAGCCACTATTTACTAATCTCACATTTAGGAAAGAAAAAACCTGACACAAATTTGTAATCTTTTGTTTCTGTTTCCTGGCACTGGAGTGGTGCAAAACCGCTGACAATTTTTTTGGTCATTTTTTTTACTATGAGTGATTTTGGTGGTCTTATTTCACCACAGAACACTTCGGGTGAATGTTTTTGGGATAACATTTCTTTGTGTACTTGGTCCACCAGCATAAAACAAACTGCTTCCATTTAAAACTTCAAGCTTGAAAGGGGAAGCCAAAGTAACTGCGTACCATTTGGAAGCTGAAACAGTAGAGCAGCCACCTGTGCCAAACCTCCACTGCATATAGCTTTCTTTTTCCCTTGGATACAGAAGGAGATAGCAGTGATTCATCACCTATGGCTGCCTGATGAAGGCTTTCTTGTCAGTAATGTCAGCAAGTCCCTAAGACAACACTGAATACAATCACTGATGCCAACCAGAAATGATCCTTCGAGGGATCCTAGATGCTCCCCGCTTTACACGCATATATTTACTTTCATAAAGGAAGAATATTGGGCTATTTTCAGCTTCTGGGCAAGGTTCTAGAACAGAAAAATTACTCCAAAACATACATAGATATAAATTTTAGAGCAGTCCTAGGGCATGGAGGTTCAAGAAGAGATTGATCCTGAGACTGTCTCAGGGAAAAAAACAGAATTTCCAGAGTATCCAACTGAACCAGCAGCTTCTGTTCACTCCGTGACCCAGTGGAGATATCCAAAACCAGAGAGACTACAGGAGGGAAGACAGCTTGAAACACCAATTTCATCAGAAAACACACACATTTTTTTTAGCCAGCAGACTTGTACAAAAATATTGTGACCAAATGCAGTAAAACTCTTGCAACTACAAACAATTCAATACAAACATTTTTATATGCTTGTATCTTGTAGCAAACTCAGACAGGCAAACTGGCTCTTTAATAGACAGTATCAATATTACAAATTAAATTCCTCTAAGTTCAACTTCTTTCTTTTTGTTCAATAAAATGAAGGAAAGTAAAGCTTATTTGTCCTATGAAGAAGTGGTTGCTTTGTAATAAACAGCATTAGGATTAAAAATTACTTTTCTGAGAGGCAAACGACATGTGATCTTTATAATTTTCCCTGACCTCTTGCTCAAGTTTGAGCCTCTAAATAGCTCATCACCATTATAAACCTGCTTGTTTTGTCTTCTGTGTTTATAATAACCATAAGCATTAAAGTAGTCTGTTCATACAATAATCCCTACTGCCTTCCCTGCAGAATTAAAACAGGCAGGAACCGAGCAGTGTTCCACCTACAGCCATTAGAAATAGTCATAATTTCCAGTGAGTTATATCAGCAATGACCCCTTAAGGATTTAGGATTTGGGCTTACAGTGTCTGCACATTTTCAAGTCAGATTTATGGGCATTATTATCGTTTGGCTAAGTTTTAGTTTAGAATAGTTAATAACAACACATACAATTTTAAAATCTTCATTTTAAAACTTCCCACCCTATTAATTTTACAGCTGATTTTGACTGGATACAGAACTCACTATTTGCCTGAGTAACAACAAAACAGATGCTGTTATTGTATTGATTTTCCTGATGTTTTCTAACAAAACCACAGCAAGTTAAAAGAAATACCATTTGACAAGCAGAATTAAAATATGTTTTTAAAATACAATTTAAATATACATATTTTGAAGTGAGATTTAAAAGCTCAAGAATTGCCAACTGAATTTCTGTTCATAGCTGTATTTCAGGACCCTTGTAAATTTTTTTAATTTTTGAGAAGTTAAAGATTCAAATACTACTCTTGACTTTGCCATCATTACTTTGAACCTATACTGGACAATAAGACAAAGCTGTTACTTTCCCTGCTTCCCTTTCCTCCAGGTCAAACCCTTAGATGAGCAAGTTGGTTCCCAGTGGAAGTCACTGGCCAACATAAGTGTATACTTTAAGGGCATAATGTCTAAAATTTAGTTCAAATATGGAATTTTCACAGCCCCACCTCACCAATTAAACATGCCAAAAAGGTTTTGTTGTGATTCAAAAGGCCTTTACTAATCAGATCAAATGAAATACACTTACCATAATATTTGCATTTTCTTTCTAACTGTCGTAGCTTGAAGTCTTCCAATATTCTTCCTTTCCTAAAGCAAAAAAGAAATGAGACTTTTAAAAAAGGATTTTCCAAGGCACCCCAAGCAGAAAAAAATTCCTTCTATAACTTGTGGGATAGCACATGGCATTACTGTATGTCACTGATATACCAGTTGATCTAAACTTGGCTTGTCATGTGTGTGGTTTATCAGATCACAATGTATTTTAAATTCTGTGATAGATCTTTTGATTCCTTCCATTGAGTAAATTAATGTTTTGACTGTTAGGAAATTAGATGGTTCTGGAGACTGACAACTGAATAAGCAGAACCACTGGCTTAAATGTGGCCTGGGAAAGTATTCATCAATATTTCTGATTATGTGGTGATGTATTTGAAATAGAGGTCTCATTTATTAGATTCCTAATTGAAAAGGCATACCCTCCTCTCTTTTTCTTTCTCTCTCTTTCTCTGTCTTATATACTTGTGAAAAAGTCACCTTTGGCACAGCTAACAATCTGCATGGCTAGTTAGAATGGCCAGTACCTTCTGTTGTTGTTGTTCTGAGGTAATCTGGGTCATGATCCTTACTTACCTAAGTGAGCTTACATTACCTGCATGTCACTTGTTCTTCAGGTAAACAGGGTGATTCTGATACTGATGGTGTTTAATAAGCTGGTAGTAAGAACTGAATTCTTATCTGTGTCCCTTCTGAAAGTTTGCTTGTGTTTTGACATAAAAGAGCCTTATTTTGAAATTAATTCTGTCAGTAAAGCTGTATCCTAAAAAAACCCTGGTGTTTCAAAGCTTCATCAGTATCTACAGATAACATTTTGCAGTACACCTTCATATACGTTTTTACAAATGATGTGATAATCCAAGTCAGTTTAGTATTACAATGAAAATGCAACATTTAAAGTGGGAAGGTGACTCAGTGGCCTGAGGGAAGGCGTTCCAGACAGATGAGGCAGCAAAAGGGAAAGAGTGCCAAAATCATCCGGAGGGGTTGGTAAACTGATCTCAAGTTTGCAGAATAAAGTGACACACTAAAGTGCTGGGGAATCAGTAACTAATTCCCAACCCAGTCACCTCATGGGAGTCAGAGTTTGGGGATGATATCCTAGCTGTGTTTTCATTACAAAACAGCCCTAACAGTTTTATTACAAAGGAGGGAATTTTTAAAAGCCCTAGAACTCCAGCAGAAGGTTTTTTCCCTCATCTGTGCCGTCAGGGCCGGCCAGAGCCAGTGCCCTCTGCCTGCCGTGCACAGAGCGGTCAGCACACGCTCCCGAGCTGTAACTCGGCAACACGATTCCCCGAACCCCGCGGACCATTCCCGCGTCTTGTTTTCGGCACAGAGACTGCCGTGCTTTTCTGCTGCCCCCGTGTGTCGAGACGACAGGCTCCATGCAGGGACGGAGATAATCCATCTGCCCCAGCTCCAGCCCTTCGCACTGACCATTCCTCACTTCATCCTGTTGCACCACTGCAATACACGACACCCACTCTCTCCTTCCCATCGAGTTTGGTTCTGTCGTATTTTAGCAAACTGTTATCAAACTACACTCTCCTGCTACCAAAACCATGCATTTCTAGGCAATCTACCTATCAAGCTCTCATCTTTAGTTCTTCTACCTCACTGAACAATCATGTTGCTGTCCTACCAAGAGGTCAATGTAGCTGAGGTGATCTGATGACCACAGGTTCAGAGATGAGCTGACTGTCATGCCACTACTGATAAACATTGAAACTCTCATCGGAGTGTGCCTGGAGAGCAAGAGGTCTCAATAAATTATTTTTAAAATGTACCCTCTCCACGAATGCCCTCTCCTTATTCTGTTCTGCCAGCAATTTCAGACATCCTAATTAGGGGCGTATCTCATGAAGTTTAATTTTGGTCACTAAGTTATGGAATGTTTTGTCGTATTAAACATCTGACTTGAGCTGTTATTTTCACACTTCTCATTGTCTAGAAGAGGTTTCAAAAGCCTCTGATGCTCAAAACACCAGCCATTCATCCTGGTTTGGAGTTCTTTAAAATCCTAAGGACCCTAATCTACATTGCCATCAAGCTGAGCTGCCTAAGGCTCCTGCCACCTGCCTGGACTTTGTGGGTAATTTTTTGTAGGCCTTAGAGCCTCTAATATAAACCAAAGAAACACACTGGAAAGCCACTATGTCTCATTAATGACACTGAAGGTACCTATATTTTATATATATCTATAATACATGTGTTCTTAGGTCAGACAGAAATATTTATCTCATTTTCCTCATTACCATGCAATTCACATTGATCGCGTTTCCACAAATAGCAGCCACATTTATTTTGTTCTTCTATGTTAAAAGCACTTCCAAATGGACTCTCAGTGAAATCTCTCTGTTCTTTAAGGGTCTTTAATTTGTTTGCAAGCAGCCTGGATGAAATTCTGCTCTCTGTTCTAGATGTACAATGCCATTTAAGTGATAAGAATAAGGAGTGAGCTGTAAATCTCTCTGTTTGACGAATGCGCAATTGGAAATAGAGGCTTGTGGTTACAAAACACATCTCCCTAGACTAACCCTTAATCCACTTTTAAAAATACAGTTCATAATGTGCTGTTATGGTAATCTCAATCCCAGGTCAAAAGAATTCATGCTCCTGTCTCTGGACAATAGTAAGTGGTTAACAAAGGCAGACAGTGTAGATGTCTTAGAATCAACCCCAAACACAGTTACTGGGAGAAATTAATTAAACTGTTTTACAAGTAGAAGGAGAAAAATTTCAGATAATCAAATTATAAATATACAGTATGGCCTTCACTTTAGTAACGTTCCTGTATTTCCTCTTCCTTTAGGTTTAAGCAAGCAGCTACTCCACTCTTTGTACCAGTCCTTCTGACCATGTGTTCAGTTGGTATTAATCATGCTGGGAATCTCCTGATTAGATGTTTTGGAGGTGTATGTCCTGAAGAAAGGAAAGCCAGTTGAGACTGATGGATCTGTAGCTGCTCAGGTTTAGTCCTGTTCTATCTGCATAACAATTTAGACAAGAAAGAGGAGGGCAAACCCCCAAAAAGAACAGCCCAAGTACAAACACAGTGCTGGGCTTAGTGCCCTCTCTTACTTGTAATCCAAGGAAAACCAGTCCATCGGAGTGTCAGCTACAGCAATATGTGCACACCTACACCATCAGCAGGCTGAGGCAGAGCCAGCCAGGGCTGCCTTGGCTGGAGACCTGAAACAACACAGCAAAATTAACCTTCGTTCTTATTAAAGACAAGAGGCAGGAAGACATAAAAAACCCAAGAAATAAAGTAAGGAAGGAAAAGAAGACAGGGAAGGAGAGGGGTAATAGTAGGAATGCAAATTTCACATATCACAGAGTGTTCCAAATTAGGTGAAGACAGCAGAACTGGCATTATCAGATCCCCTTTTATGGTCTGTTTTGAACTGGTCATGCCTTGCAATCAGGGCAGTGAAATCCCATAGTGTCAAAATGGATCCTGGGATCTCTGACGATGCCGGGAGTAGGAACCCTGACTGTAAATCTCACACCTTTCAATTAAGATGTTTTTTTGGCAGTGTCATCAGTTTCCTCCTGCTTCACTTGGCCAAAGAAAGTCATGACTGGAACAGCACATAGCCTTCCTATCTGGTATTCAAAATCAGGTTATTAATTTTAATCCACTGATTTCTGATCCTGTGTTTCTGTTAATTACCAGACATAGCCTCTAAGTCATAGAATCCTACAGATAGGAGTCCTTATTCATTTTATCTCAAGTTTTTAATGGTTTTTAAAAACAATCTGATATAAGAGGTTGAATAAAACTTCTGTATTGCAGTGGGTAATACTGCACGAGACAAAATATCACAATTTAAGACAAGAACAGTGCCCTCCATGTTTTTTAGGCAAGGAATCTATCTTAAAGAATCTGACACTTTTACAGTTGAGTAAAACTATTTTTACAAAACAGGGATTTTACAAATCCGTTTTTGCTATTGCTACCCCTAACATCAATTATTTCTCGCTTGGGGGATTATCTCTGTGATTTCTAGAAATCTTTACAACATTTTTCAACTGCACCTTTTCTACTGCAACAAAACAAACTACTGGTGTATTCATTTTGAGAAGCAAACAGATGGAACATTGGGGTACAAGAGATTTTGGCTCCGTGTGGATGACTGGAAGACTGCTTTCGTTGCTGCGGTTATAAGTAACTTCTTGGAAAAGTCTGACTCCTCCCCTATTGATGCCAGCGACAGAACAAACTCTGATTTCATTGGAAACAGCATCAGGCCCCATAAATCCCTAGTACATTTCATCTAAATAATTCATGAGACTGAAAAATTCTCTAGTAACACTTGGGAAATCCTCACAGGAGCACTGCCCTGCTAAATGATAATGACTGGTTTGGGCTGGGTGAAAAAAAATAGAACTCAAGGAATATTTTAACATTATTATTTGTAATTTCTATAGAAAATGCTATTTCTTTCATCCTTCTGGTATGTCTCTACTTCTGAATTAGAATCTGAATTAGAATTACACAACACCTGGCAGGCTCAGGATGAGAGATGCACTGCATATTGGTATGAACAGAAAATATCCAACTCATCTTACACAAGGTTTGTAAATCACTACTGAAATAGCTTTACCAGAAACACCCAGAAATTTGTTATTAACATTTTTCTTACAAAAAGAATAATGGCTTTAAGATAATTCATTAAATTCTATAATCTAAAAGAGATGCTAGAATTATTTGCTGTTCAAATCTGAGAATGGGACATCTCATTTCTTATTTATTGGTTATTAATAGAATAGTATTAATTTTATCCTAATATCTAGGAAATCAAGAATTTTCCATTTCTGATAAATCCACAGGCTTACAAATACAGTCTGATAATTACTGCAGAATGACAGCCAACCTGCCATGACAAAGTTCCATTTTACACTCTTTCCTGCTTGTGAAGGTAGTTTGAGCTTTGAAAGAAACGATCTAGGGAGAATTAGTGCTCATATAATTTACTCTAGGACACTATACCTTGTTCTTCTGCCAGGCAGCAAAGACCAAAGGACATAAAGCTGGAGATAACGATACTCTGAAATGCCTTTTTTTTAGTGCTCAGCAGTCAAAAGCCTGAATTCCCTGTCTTCTAAAAATGGAGACAGAAAAGCAACATAATTTTCATGGGCTTTATGCTGTTGTTTGCAAACAAGTGAATCTGGAATTCTCTGGTGTTGCTCCATTAAAATGCCAGCTCTGAAAGACCTGGTACATCTACTGCATATGCTCCAGTTCTCTGTGATTCCCAGAAGTTTTGGTCTTGTATCACCTGCTGTTACAATGGTCAGTTTGTTTGCCACAGGAAAGGCTCATAATTTTCATGGTTTCCCAGTGCTTTATTTTCTACATAAACCTTAGCTTGTGTGTTGCTCAGATTATTCAGTGACTTTGCAATTCCAGCATCTTATATAAATCTCTCTCTTAAAGTGGAAATTTTTTGTTTTTCTCAATCAGCTTGAATAATCACTTTGCATTGCTTAATTTTGCAGTATCATGCACAAACAGCAGTTCACAAACAGCACACAAGCAGCAAGACTCCACGAGAATTTGGCAAAAGTTGCAAGCCAGCAGAAGTCCCCATAGGTTTACAATTATTTTACCAGACACATCAGACTATATTTTCAGACTTCAGACTTCGTATCCTACACATATCCTGTAATGCCCAAGGCACAGCAACGTGTGGTATGACATCAACATGCAGTTCCTGTCAGCACTGCATGGCTCACATCTACTGTTACAGATACTATAAAGAATATATTAGATCTTTATTCCTGGTATAAAGTTACATTAGACATCACCCAACCCATAAAATGCCCCAGCTGTACCCAAAAGAAGGGCTGACTTCACTACACAGTCTTTCCATCTCATCAAAGAAACCATGCCATGAACTAAGCTCATAAGCTGTTCTGACAATGGCATTTGTGCTGGTTTTGGGTGGGGTGGAGTTAATTATTTTCCATAGTACCTGGTGTGGGGCTGTGTTTTGGATTTGTGCTGAACACTGTTCATAATTCAGGGATGTTTCTGTTATTGCTGAGCAGAGCTCACACAGAGCTAAAGCCTTTTCTGCCTCTCACCCCAGCCCAGCAGCGAGGAGCTGGGGGGCACAAAGAGTTGGGAGAGGACACAGCTGGGACAGCTGATCCCAACTGACCCAAGGGATATCCCGGCACATAAAGCTGGGGGAGGCAGAAGGGAGGGGGAACATTCAGAGTGACGGTGTTTGCCTTCCCACGTCGCTGTTGCACGTGATGGAGCCCTGCTGTCCTGGGGATGGCTGAACAGCTGCCGGCCCAGGGGAAGTGGGGAATGAATTCCTTGGTTTGATTTGTGTATGCACAGGGCTTTGCTTCACTTACTGAACCACCTTTAGCTGAGTCCATGAGTCTCCTCCCTTTTACTCTTCTGATTCTCCCCCCCCATGCCAGCAGGGGGCTGTCTGCAAGTGGTTGTGTGGGGCTTTGATGCCAGCTGGGGTTAAACCATCACAGTATTTTACAAAAAGGGACGGAAGTAAAAGAAAATTACCTCCAATGCAGCAGGAAATTTTTCATGGAAGAACTGCCTTTACCTCTGACTTTTCATACTGTTAAATGACTCATAAAGTAACTTTCTGAAGGACTACATTCCAGAGGAGAACCTCTTCTCTAGCACAGGTGCTCACTTGATAACATTTTGAGAGAACTGGGAGAAGGTCAAGAAGCCAGATATTACATCATTAGATATGAAAAGGCCTGTATATAAACTCCCCATCATAAATGCATAACATTTTAGTAATCTTTTAACATTGCAATTGTGACAGGCACTTTAAATAAAACAAAATATCTGCAATTAAGCAGCATTTTTAGTAAGATGAACTGTTTAAATTACAGACAACTTTCTGTTGCTGGTTTATAGGATGAGTACAAAAGAAAATGTAATCTCTGCGTTTACCAAGTGACATGGTAAGTCTTAGTCAAGGTTTTAAGCAATGAAATTCTATATAGTAACAGGGGTTTTCTGTGTACTGGTTAAAATATGTTGAAATTCCACCTATGTTTATTTCTCAGTTTTATTTACAGCTTAGTTTCAATTTGCCTCTTTTAATTACTTTTCCCCCAACAGCTTATTTCTGTGCATTCAATAATAAGTTTAGGAGTTGTGTCTTTTTGAGGATCTGTAGTTACAGGTCATCCTGAAGGATTTCTGCACTGTTTCACCGTGCTTATTAAACTTATAAAGGAACACTTCAAAGAAGTCAGGAATATTTTCCTGTTAAATCACACGTGTTTGCTGAGTTTGCCTTTGGAATTGCAAAACCTTTACGTTGTTACCAGCTGATGGGTTCCCCAGTGACTGCCGTCTTCCAGTTCTGATCAAAACTTAAAGAAAGAGCAATAACTAGCAATTTTAAAAGGCTGAAGTCGTAAAGCAGCCGGCAAGAGTGATAGAATATCACCATAGAACCTCCTGGATGAAGCGGCCAAACCCACATAAGCATCTCTAGGGGCCGTTTGGCGAGTGAGGAGAAGCGCTGGGTGCCCGTAGGTGCTGTGGGAGCAGCGCATTCCCTGTCCAATGAGGTGGAATGCTCCGCGGGCACATGGTTTACGCTGCTCAAAATAACTTGGGACCTGCAAACTGACAAATGCTATTGCTCCGGTGGTGACAGGTTGTCCAGCTCCTTACAGCCATCCTCACAATAACGAAGGTTAACTTCCTTCACTCCATGGACTCCTTGCTGTTTCTGTTCCTGAGGACTTGAAGAATTCCCTCGCTTCCTTAGCTTAAATCTCACGCTTCTGGATAATTGTCACCGCTATTAACTGCCAGGGTTGGGCAGCAACATCTGGAGGAATTGAGAAAGGTAATCCCTGAACTTTAGATCGGGATACATTTTGATTTTGCAGCAGCATAGGAGAGTTTGATGAGCATGTATGTTGAATGCTAATTATAGCTGGGCAGGCATACACAGGGGACAAATAATTTTTAAACTGACTGGTTTAAATTATGCTGAGACATGTACGTTGCAGGGAAAGAGAAACAGGGTTCTGCAGTGTTATAAAGGACTTGGATAGAACTGGTGGGGTTCTCAAAATCCCTCGGAGCCGGTCTGACTCCTCCAAAGAGTAAACCAAATTCTAATGACCTGAAAAGTTCCTTGTGGGACTGTGTTCTTTGTCCTGCTTATCCTGCCTCCACGTTCTGAAATATTTGTATTCCGGTATTCAGCCTTAAACAAGATTGCCATAATCTGGAATTCCTTCTTAAGCAAAATCAAACCTAATTTAATGAGATCCCCACAGTTAAATGCCTTCTATTTATTTATTTATTTATTTTGTCATGTAAAATGACCCTTGTGCTATATTTAGTGCAGGGAGATCTGCTCTCTGGATTAATGTACACAACAGCTGCAGAAACAGTCCTGCTAGAAGGGCATAGCTCTCACCCTTGAGCTCTCACTATCTGCCTTGCTCTCTTTCTCTCTCTCAGAAAAGTATTTGACTGTCAGTAGCAAATGTTTGGCCCAATATATTGCAACATTAAGCAGTAATCAGAAGCCCATATTTAGTTTTACCAAATAAAATGCCAACAATTGACAAGAGAACAGAGTGGCTCTTGCGTGTATCTCAATAGGACATTATACAAATCAAGCTAAAGACACTGATTACTTTATCAGTAGCTCTGTTTCGGTCATGAGGTTTACATTTGTGAAGATGCTCTAGAGTTTAAGAGTGAAAACAAAATCAGCAAATGTTAATGGCATAGTTTCATAAACTTCAAGTCTGCTCTTCTCCCTGTCCTACACTTCCTGAAGGTTCCTACAGTCAGGGTATTTCTTTTTGTCTGCCTTTTTTTTTCTTTCAAAACCAGATAACAAATTTAAACAGCAATAGCAAGTGTGTTAGTTCCTGTAGCTGAGCAGAATGATATTTACATATCAACACTTATTTCTAGTCAGTTCAGGAGTTAGTTAGGTCTTGCATTTGCTAGAGTACCAAACACAAAGTGGAACTGTGTGCTCTGTGCTGACTTTTTTACTCCTGTGCATGCTTTAGAGATTTTACAGCAGGTCTTGATGTGGTACTGAAAGAATGTTTCTCATCAACAGCTGCTGAGAATTAGCAGTCTAGGTATATTTGCTCAAATATACAACATTAAGATAGTTAGTTAAAAAGTTACACAATACCATAACTGCAACTGGGCAATGCAATGTCAACTGTAATCTAAATCAGTTTACTTTTTTGTTTAAAACTTCACTGGTTTAGTGCTTGTTTTCATAAACAGGAATATTCTACAGAGACGGGAAAATTAATTCTGCCTACTGTAAATCTCATTTAAACATTGTAGTTTAAAAATATGATTCAAATGTGAAAGCTTTTATGTTACAATGTTCTGAGGGAAAACTGATGAAAAGGCATAAAAAGGACAGAATGGTGGACAAAAAGAAAGAAAGAAATACAGTGAGGAAAGGCTCAACTGAAAACCTGGGGTGGAAAACACAATCCAGGTTTCTTTTGTGTGTAATTTAGGGCTTGAGTTCCCTTTCCCACTCATTTTATAAACAAAACAGCCCACAGATTTGAAATTACCAGACGAAAAGATGTGCAAATGCCATGTAGTTTGCATGCCCCTGTTTTTCGGCCTTTCATATAAACTTTTTTCCACGTGGGCAATCCTTGAAGGAAACTGGACTATACACATTCCCGGAATCAAAAAAACTTGCCCTACCTTACGAGCACTTGAAGTACACTCAGAACTTGTCCTGACATCTGAGGTCCGGCTGCACAGGTCGCTGGGAGAGGAGGATAGAGAAGCATCCCAGGCAGGCCTCAAAGACAGCCATCACCTGTCTTCCTTCTAATTTAAAAGTCAGCTTCAATTTGTTTGTTTCAATTTGATGTTATATGGAGTTCCTTCAGGATATTGTTTACCTTGCAGTTCAAAGAGATTCACTGAAGAGGCAAACAGAACTTGAGACATGGCAGGAAGGGTCTTAATTCTCATTTTGAGAACTATTCAGGGACAATATCAATCATGAAAAAATGAAGATTTTTTGTGATCAGAGTAAAAAAAAAAAATTCGTTATGTGAGAGTATGAAGGAGATGTTGAAAAAGTGAGTGTTGAACATGCTTTTTCCTTGAAGCAGAGTTCAGTATTTTCTACTGCTTAGGGTGTCCAGTACTGTAACAGTGAGGCCACGGGCCAGGGCAAGGCTCCAAGGGCACACAGAGCTCTTGCAGTGTCTGCTGCAGAGTAACTTGGAGAAAGGATTTATCCCATCCCATTTCTGAGGGATTTTGTTTCCATCAGAAGTTGCTACACTCCTGAGCCTGGAAGCTCTCTGCTTTCCACATTTAGTCACAGTACTCAGAAATGGGAGTTTAGTTATCTGACTCATTACAAGGAATGGAATTCAAAACCACTGATGTGTCTAAAACAGAAAAGTAAACCCCCTTCTTGGGTGCAGCTTTCCAAACAGAATTTTAAAAATATCTTACACTCACAGCCCCAAACACACAGAGAACTGCTAATCTTAGTCCTGTGCTCCAGCCTAACCTTTCCTATGTCTGGAGGCTCAACGTCTGTCTTGCAGCAGCTACAGCTTGTCAACAGGCAGTAAGGAAAATGGTGACAATGGCAACTGCTACATGAGAATTCCTACAAGCATATGAGAATGTGATTGTGATCATCAAACATCTGCAAGGCAGATCACTTGAGTCATCTCTTCACTTATTTTTCATAGCCTGTAATAATCATTCAGTTGGAACACTCCGTAACAGTCTGTGGGTAAATGCAATTTATATGCAATTAAATTAACTTCCAAGTGGATATAGCCTCTAAGATCTGCTAAACTTTCCAATTTCCAACTGAGCTGCTGGGCATGCAGTGTCCTGCTGTGTGAAGATCACAAAGGTGCCTCTACACAGAGCGAGAAGCAGCAGTTTGAGAGCTGTTCTGATGCTGGGTTTCATACAAAAGCACTCTCAGTAAAAGTAATGGGAGTTTGAAAAGCTAAGACATGAACAACATGTACTGACCAAAATTTCTCACTACAGCTGAAAGCCAAAGATGTTCAAATGCTTTTTGCATTAAAACTGCTATTTATATATAACCTGTTTATTGACACAGAAGGGGAGTTTGAAAAAAACATCTTCAGGGCATTGAGCATCTGAAGCTTTCTCTCACCAAGTAAAGCAGAGATAGATCAGACATATCTGGGATTCCCTTCAGCTTTGCTGAGATTTCACTAGTGCTGTTTCCTTAGAAAAAGCTCAGATTCTTTCAGTGATGACTCAGCAATGAATCTAACAAATTTCCTCGAACAAGAGGAAATGAAAGTGTTTGGTGTCAGGCTATGCAAGATCCTTGTGGTACAATTTCCCCCCCTCCCAAGTAAGGATTTTTGGGTCAAACAACTGCCAAAACAAAGAGTGGAAACTAATTATACCTTTGTGAATATTTAATCCTAAGGATCACTTGGCTAACAAGAGAACATTGCCATAACTATGGGCTCTTGGAAACTCAGTTGGCTAATGGAAACTGAATTAGTAGATGGAAGAAGCTCCTGGAGTTAGTTTTGTTCATGGCATCCTCCAGTGCCTCTTAAGATAACAGGTGCCCAAGGTGACTACTTGTGTCCCATGAAAGCAAAAAATGTTGCCCTCAGTGCACTGGTTCAGTGCTAGTCAAGAGTAGAGAACTGCAGGCTGCTGGAATCAGTCATCACATTTTCCACCCTAAATAACAGCAGTTTAGAAACATTATTTGTAATTAGCACTGCATTCCTCCCCCAGTTACTGGTTTATCACCACACTTTTCCAGTCAGCAAAGTAACTGGGGCTTTCATTGACACCACAGCCACCTACTGTGTTTTTGCTAGAGTTTGTCCTTCCTACTGCTTGCTCAACAGAGTTTTCTGCAGTGATCTGCACTTCTCTGCTCAACAGAGACATCTGCAGTTCCCGCATACATTTTGCCAGCTCCATGACATGATGTGCTGCGCTGCTGTGCAGTGCCAGTGTCCTGTGCCACTGCACGCAGGGACGGTTTCTCTGCTGCCACAAAGACAGTCCTGTTCCAAAGTACCAGACAGAAGAAGTTAAAGGGAAGGCTCAAGGCATGTGGAGGCCAATTCTACATCTCAGTCTAAACAAAGTCTGAATTCAAGATCTTAAGTTTAAAGCTTAGATTCCAATTTCGGCTACAGAAGGCTAAATTATTACTAATTATCATTAGTCAGATCTGTAACAGGATAGTTGTTCCCCTGGTCATGTCTTTTCACTCACAAAAATGATGGTTTAATAGATATTTGAGAAAATATATTGAATTCAGCCTTACTGCCATCTAGCCCAGAGACACTCTCAGGGTGCATGCTTGGTCTCCTTTGAACAAAAACTGTTGTCCCCCTGACTATGAAATGTGAATGGCTCAGCTTACCCAGTACTTCCTTCATCATCAGCCCTCTGTAGTTCTTGGATAGTACAGATCCTTGTAGGAAAGAAAAAATAAAAGAAAAAAAAAAAAAAGAAACTGGACATCTCTCAAGGCATGAGCAAGGCAGAATTAATGGGGTTCCCTGGTTGCCTCACAGCAACATTTGCTGAAACTCAACACTTTCCATTTAATTAAAAATCTCATATAATTCAAAATATTTTAAAAATTCAGTAGCCAAGCACTGCTACATTTGACTAGAACCCAACTTCTTCCTTACTAAAAATATAATTGAAAAGTTATCTTCTAGACAAGCTGAAAATAAAGAAGAGCTAGATATAAAATTCTGACTGAAATGTTTAGGATGAGCTCTAAAGAAAAGTGACTCTCTAAGTAGTAAGAATTTGGCATCAGATTAATTTTCATGAATATCTTGCTTCCCAACACAAGAAGGAAAATTCTGCTCCCTTCTGCCTCTTCTGCTTCAATGGGCAGAAGACAAAGAAAGCTGTTCCAAGTCCTTTGCTGGGGAACTGTTTTTCTCCTTTTGCTATCAGACAGGGGCCTTCTTCACAACACCTTTTTTTTTTTTTTCAAACTAGAATCATAAAACTATTTTGCCAATCTAAACACATCTTTGAGAGTATCTCCTTATATTGCAGTAATACTCCTTAAGCAAAATGGCAGAAATTATTTCTTTCATGTTTCACTGCTTTGTTCAAAAGAGGAATAGAAGATATGCAAGACCTAGAACAAAGTCTCAAATAACCACACTGAACAAACAGTTGCTCCATTAGGGTCACCTGCAGAAAAGCTGCACTGTGATAAACAACCTCTGCTGAAATACACAGAGCACTTAAATGAGAAAATCAAGCAATATCTGTACAACAGCGGAAAATAAAACCCTGAATAGTCTCACTTGGATAATTTTCACATATTCTTTCAACAAAATCATTCTTTAAGATCTTTTGACTTCAGCAGGTTTTGATCACACCTCCTTCCCTACTTGCTTTTCCTCCTTAGTGTGTCCAGTGTTCTCTAAAGACCTGTATTATCTTTTTCCAGTGTCTGATGACCTTTACAAATGCTGAGATGAACAAAGGATGTGCCACCCTGAAGGAGTGGCCAAGAAATGTAGCAAGTTCAACTTTGCCACCATGTAAAATATGCACTTCTCCAGCCATACAAAATACAGCCTTCCACTGTGGCATCTAAAGCTGCAAAGAGCTGGATGTGTTAACTGGGGGCAGAGGGGTTAGCAGAGAGCTGCATCCCGCAGGAGATAATTCTGGCAGGCTGCACATCCTGTAACGTCCCTCTAAGGCACACACTGCTCTCTTCTTGCAGGCTTAGCCAGCAAAAAGAAGGAGCAGAGGTAAGAGCTGCCCAGGGCTCTGCTTCTCCCCTTCTGATTTTCAGCAGACACAAGCTGGCCCACAGGAAGGAGGCTCCTGTTCCAGGGAGGCTCCAGGGTGCATTTCATTCATGGAACAGGTTTCACTTCCAATCTGGAAACGCCTTATGTTAGAATGTATTTAAGCCCTTTGGAGTTGAAACAGTAGCTTTAGCCGCGACCTTTACAGCACATAGTATGTGATCGGCACATAAACAACCTAATATAAACACTTAACCATATTCTGCTTCAGGAAGGTGGCACAGCTGCCTAAGAAACTAAAGCTGAGCAAGCAAAAGTAATATCCACGGAGCAGGAACTTTAAGCCTCTTTGTACTCTTAAGAGGTTAAATTACAAACTCTGTCCAGTCATGGAACAGCTTATAACATTATCTCGTGTGGGCTTCCCAAATCAGTGTTCTCTGTATGCCTCAGCTTCACTGAAACACTGTGCCAGATAATTTAATGCCAAGTGTTCAATTAGTATCGCAGACCCTGGTTCACTTGCAGGGTGCTTAGAAGCATATAATTTATATGGCATTTTATTTGTTTTGTGTTTTTTTACAGGCAAAAACTTAGCAATATTTCAGTTGGGTGCCTTTTTAGTCTTCCTGATTTTCCTTGTTTCATATTACCAAAACAAAGCAAAATCAAAAAATCTAAAATGCCAGACATTTACGTGAGAAAAAGAATTTCTATATAACAAATTGCGCCTCAGAAGGAGAGATTAAGGTCTCAAAATGCGCAACAGATTATGATAATTTGATGTTCTTTCATTGAAGAAGAAGAATATGAAGAGTTTAAATTGAAGCTTTCCTTTTTTGTAAATAAGGAACAAGGGCTGTCACTCACGTTCCAGGATGAAATACTGCAGCAGTACGAGATGTTACCGCTTCATTTTTTTTTACCAGCTCTTTTCCAGGGACAACTGTCCTGATAGAAAAGCCAAAACCCTTTCACAGCAGAGATTCCTTTTTTAATTTCCTTTCTCTGGCAACTTCAGCTGTTACATAAGGCTATGAATGGAAATGGCCAAGGCCAGGGCATGATGTTCCCTTCTCTTGATGCCACCACACAAACAGAACTTTCTGCAGTGCAGCAAACCAGACACCTCAGAGCAGGAATATTTGAAACCATCACAGCAAGACTTGCCAGGCCATAAATGAAGTAGGAGAGAGATAATAAGCACTGCATATTCTGAGAGACAGATCCAGTAAATAGTTGTGCACTTGTTTCAGTATCTATGAGATAGCAGCTCTCTGAAAGGTGGTAAAGGGTAGTTATTTGTCTTCATTTTTAGACCACCTTAAGATGAATGTGTTAATAGGGTGCCTGAATCCCTCTGCATTCATAATGGCTCTTGTGGAAATAAGAGGGACAAGATTATGCAGACCTATTTGCTTCAGTATGAAAAGGGATTCTTTAGCTTTGCAGGTTAAGTATGGGCTTTCTGCTACAGCCTTCTCATGTGGTACATTTTTCAGAATCAGGATGACCTAAGATAATGATTTTGAAAACCCTCTAGTACAAATGATGTTTCTATCAAATAAGGACATACTTCTCTACTTTAAATAGCTTATTAGAAATAATGATGAATTTAAGAAGGTATAGAACATTTAGCACCATTACCACCTCCTATAATGCAATATCTTTAGGAGTTTTAAATTAAAAATTGTCATTATTGAATATTTTTGTTCTTTTTCCTTCTTCCTCATATCCCTCAATTGTTTTTGAGGGTTCATTTACTTATTACTTCAGTGCCTTTCAAGCTAAATTTACTTCCTTTAAAAGTACAGTTATTCTCCCACAAGTTTCAGTCCCTGAAACATCCAACACTTCACCTGTTTGATGAGACTGTTTCTTAGCTAAATTAGCTCAGCTGGTCAGAGCATGGTGCTCATAACGCCAAGGTCATGGGTGCCATCCCTGTACAGGCCATTCATTTGTGTGTTGGACTCAATGATCCAACTCAATCCCACTCAAAAATATTCTGTGACTATGTGAGATTTGACATTGGAACAGAGTTAACAGGCCTGTAGTTAAAGTTTTGCCTGGAACAGAGTAGAAAATATCACACTTGCAGTTCCTTCAGCTACGTAAGGCTACCTACAGAAGAAAGAGAGAAAAGATGAACTCCACTGGATAAAAGCACCAGCATCTGGCAGCATTACAGAAGCAGGTCTTTATAACAAGGCTTACATTTGCTATAACATGCTTAAAATTACGTCCAGTTATTACAAGTATTAGTGCTCAGGCACAGTTTGAAAATGTCGTGTTCTGCTTTTCAAAAGCCTGTAATTGTGTTTGCAATCAAAAAATTTGCTGCTGATAAGGTGTGGTCCTATTTGTCCTTTTTGTTGGCAGCATGCAAGACGACAGTTTAGAAACCTCAACTTCTATATCTCAGCTTCTGAGAGAGAGTTATTTAGCTGAAACTAAGCATCAAGGGAAGAGTGAAAGAAGCAGATCAGAGCCAGTTTCTCATAATTTCCACTATGGCAATGCTTCTGGTGATTCAGATGAGGTATCTGCCCAAGAAGACCTTCCAGATCTCTCTGCCTTTTTGAGCCAAGAAGAGCTTGATGAAAGTGTAAACCTGGCAAGACAAGCTATTGATCAGAATCCACTGGAAACTAAACAGGATGAGCTTCAGGCACAGTCACAGCATCCCCCAGATCAGCTGAACAACCCAGGAAAACACAAACAAATGGCCCAGTCTACAGCTTTGAAAACATCAGACAATGGTCTGCACTCCAACTTTTGTCAGGATCATATCAGGAATACAAAGGGCTCCAAAGGGAGTTCTCAAGATCTAAAGAAACACCACCTCCCTTCTGAATCAGAATCCAAAAAGGAATTCCTAAACAAGGCGGCAGATTTCATTGAGGAGCTCTCCTCACTTTTCAAAGCTCACAACTCAGAAAGAATAAGACCCCGAACGTGCAAAAACTACAGGAGCAAGATTGATTCTAAGAATAAATCTGCTCAAAAAGGTAGCTCTAGCCTGTCTCTCACATCAGAAAACAGAGAAAGACTTTCCATTCCAGCATCTCAAGACTTGGAAAACAAAGCAGAGAAAACACTTGATCAAACAGATGATCAACAGGCAGCAAACTTGGAATCTATCAATCAATTAACAAGTGCAGAGCTAAAAACAGAGTCAGAATCTGCATCAGTGTATTCTGATGAGCCTATGGGACAACCACCACGCTTTACTCAGAAACTGAAGAGCAGGGAAGTTCCTGAAGGAACAAAAGTGCAATTGGACTGCATTGTGGTAGGAATCCCAGCACCTGAAGTCAGGTAAACATATTCTGCACTTATCATTTTGTATGTCTGTAATGGTAGGTGTATGCCTTAGTCTTTCCAGATATCTTGATGCATGGGTTTCAGTAATCTGCAGCAGAAGTCTCCTGGTCTTTGTTATTAAAAATCAATTTTTTTTAAAAAAATGCTCTACACAAAAGGTTGTATATATTTGCAGACAGCATATTTTGGGACATGTTACTTTCTTTGAATTTTAGAGTAATGTTTTCAAATACTGTACTTCCACAGTTACAAGAAATTGTGAAGTCCATAGTGAGAAATGTTAGTTATCTTTTTAGAAATCAAGACTGGTTGTGTAAACCAACTAAAACCACCGATGGCTGTGATACCTGAAGCTGAGATGAGAGAACAGGATCCCAGAAACCAAAAACATCCACACATGAACAGCTTCTGGTTTATTACACCAGTTATAACCAGAAGCAGCTCAGTTCTAATTCTGATTCATACAGTGATTCTGCCAAGACCTTAGAAAAAACATTTCTGTTTGATCAAGTATAAGACACCCCTGTTAATTGACACTTATTCATGATGGGTGACTAGCCTGCTATTTCTGACGCTTTTTTTTCACCTATATCTATGAGGATTTTGAAAGTTAAATAAGTAACACTTGAAAATACCACTGGAGATGAAAGGAAGTGTGACAAAAGCACACACTTTAGCCATCAATTACATCAACAAAATGAGAAACAGATTACTCTTTTAAATTTATCTTGAAAATTCTTAGATCTCATCAGCACTTCTATATCTACATTTGTTCACAGGGAGCCCATTAGTCAAATTTACCTCTCATTTACAGTGGTGGAATCATATTTCCCTTGCTGGGACTGTACCAATCCAATAGGAAGGAAAACTCTGTCAACGTTTTAGAGACGTACTATACATATTTGCATCCTAATATTGAAGTATCACACATAGATACCCTTAGTCAAAGTGGTTGTCTATCCGTTTATAGGCATTTTAGGAATCTGTGTTGCTTCCCTAAATACCAAAAAGAACTGTTTGCACCTTCAGCATCACATCACTATTCACAGATGGTCCATATTTTCTAACTGCACTTCTACTGCAGCCAACACCTTTTATCATCTTTCTTACCAAACTAATAGCCACAATGATCATATGAAAACTATCTCAATGTCCAAATACAGATGCTCCAAAGATTTTTCAGCTAAAGAATCTCTGTCTTCCTCTCCCTTGGATTTCTGGCATACCAGCTGCTAATTTTTCAGAAGGAAAAAGCATTTACAATGTACTATTAGTTACATGGGAAGAAGGATCTAGGAATTTATGTTCAGCCCTTAGAGTCAGAGAGGACTCTGACTAAAAGAGGAAACAATCCCAGAAGTTTGGGGTTTTTTCTTAGAAAACAGACAGGAAATATCATCATGCCCTAGATATTAGCAACACTCTCTGGACGCTTCTCTTGCATATAAAAACTCTGAGACTTATTTCTCCAGGCATTTGCCTTGATAAAACTTTTTGAGATTAAAAATGTCAGTAGGATCCCTGGATATGATAAATATTTTTTTCCTCTCTCATCATACATAATGAAATCATCTTCTTTTATGTGTATAGACTTGTAGACAAACTCAATCTGGCTCTCTTCGTATTCAGAACAGAATTCAGAACAGAACAGACATGGAATTGCTTGTTTATAGACTGTACTGCAGTGCACAATGTTAATTCTATTTATTTCTCCAGAAGGCTACAACAACAGCAGCTCATGACATACATAAAACTAACAAGGTGTTCCTGCTATCTTTAGGTGTTTAACAACTATATGAATTAGAAGCTTACAAGGGCATATTGGAAAACCCAGGAATAATGATTCAGCCAATGAATCATTCAGGGATGAGCACCCAATTCAGGGACCACTGGATTGCACAAAAATGGATGATGGGTATCTTTGTAACTGGGAGCTACTTTTGTCATAACAAAACTGAAGCTTTTTCATTGAGATTTCTATTTCAATATATTTTGTTCATTTTTATTAATAAAATAAGCTCCTTATGTGAATGACAGTCGATACAGGAGTTTCAGAACACTTCTATAGAATAAGCATCCACCAGATGTAGCAAAATAGGGACAGGGAGAAAGAAGTCCCATAAGGAAAATCATTCCCAAGAAGTAAAGCTCGAGAAAAAGATCAGGCTCAGCTTTCAGTTTCACAATTTAAACCAAGAAATAAGGGATAAGTCACGAGGAGTAACTCTGAACTCTCTCCTCCCCCCCGTGTTTCTCTGTGTGTGTATGTACATCCTGTATTATGGAGAAAGCTGGGAATGTTTGCTGCTTGAACAGCTTCCTCATCATAATTGTTTGTTAACAAAACTTTTGTCCTGTTCATCCAAGGTTCTTTCAACTCCACTAATGTGTAGGAGTAACACTAAGAAAGGGTGTAAAAAATATCACTTGCCTGAGTGATAAATATTCACGTGCTTCCAGTGATCTTGGCCTTTTTAATCACTGCTACAGCACAAGGAAACCAGAAAATACAATGTACCTTGGGGTATGTGTTCCATTAACCATGGGGACCACAAGAATGCAGATTTTCTCACTAAAAATAGTGCTTATCTTTGATCTGCTGTGTAAAGCTTCCAAAATAGTGAAGGAGGTATCTTGATGGCCATAGTTGTGGAACTGTGACCAGAACCAGGCTCAGAACAGGCAACTGTCTTGCTTTGAGGGTAAGGGTTTTCCAAGGTTTGTGGTGAGTTAGTTCAATTTTCCATGGAGGAGGGCAAGGAGAGATGAATTCTAATAAATAAGTAAAAGAAATAAAAATATCATCAGTCCCAGTAAAGCACTGACTGGCAAGGTAGTAACTCAGGAAAGAAAGCTTAATGACCTTTGACTTAAAATAGACTTCCTAAGTACAGAAAGGAATCCCAAGGTGCATACATTAAATACAATTGCAATGTAAAAGTGGTACTGTGGGAACCCAGAGTATTGTGAAACAAGGACATGATTCCACAAGCTCTAATGTAGTTACCCAGTTAACACCAGGAGCAATGAGATGGTTAAACTCATGCAATGAGGATTATAAAAGAAAAATTAGAGATCTGAGATTTAGGAAAAAGCTGATCACAGGGATGGAAAGGACTGGGAAACATGAAGGGCAGATACCATGTTTGAAAGCAAGACAGTACAAAACCAAATCGATGTAAAAGGTGGTGTAAATGACACTCGTGATGGATCAGGGCCAAGATATCATTGCAAAGGCAAAGCCTTATAATTCACAGGCATGGTAGGTAACTATCTAGCATCTATAAGGGCTCACTGAGGGACAGAGGATTGAATGAAATTGGGAACTGATGTGAAATATCAGGATATGGAAAGCTACGGCATGGCTGGTTGAACACAGAAAGACCTGTTCAACTGCTTTTTAAGATCCTTCAGCCTTAGTGTAACAAATCCACAAGTCTGAGGAAGCCTGTGAAGCCTGCCTATCTAGAAGTTCTGGTGAAATGTTACCCGTTTTTCAGGATCATCAGCTGAATGCAGTGTCACAGAAGAGATGAGCAAAGATTGATACCATAGTTTGTGTGCCTCCAGGTAGCTCAAACTTTAGCTCACAACAAAAGAGCACTACTACTACAGCTATTGATGATTACTGTACCCTGACTGTATTGCAGGTCAGAAACAAGAATTAAAGAGAAATAGGTAGCATATTTCCAAAGTGCCAAAGGTTTGATGACCTCCTTCTCATGCTTCCCTCTACAGCTCTGTGTCTGTCTGAGCAATGGTAGGTGTGACATTCACTCTTCTCTGGGAGGAGAGCACTCCTTTTTCCCCTCAAGTTCAGAGGTGCCTACATTTTTCCAAACAGTTGGCACATCACTCCTGGGTTAATTTTACTTATGAATCACATTGCATGGTTTGGCATACACAGCTATCCTGGAAGTGTCATGAGGATTTGATGTTCTAAAAACAGGCTGCATGTCATAAGGTTTCCATGAAAACATTTTTAACGTAGCCACACAAAGCTTAAAAAGTGCATTTTAGTGCTGCTTTGTTTGAACAGACCAGACCTGCAACTAGTCACCGATTTTTAGAGACTCTGAAGCCACTCAAGACTAAGATATTTCTTGCTGGCTGCCAGATGAAAACATTTAGCTGGTTTAGTGCTCCAAGCCTAGAGCCAAACTTCTCTTACGTGCAACTCCAGCCATGTCAGTGGATTAAGACCCCGGATGAACGTGGTGCAGGGGATGTGCTCGATGTGCAGCTCCCTGGTGTGAGGAAGCTGTCACTGCAATCCATGGCAGGAATGAAATGCCAGTGACAGAGACTGTTGCTACTTCAGTCACGCCACGAATCTCAATGTCAGAACTCCCCTTGGAACTGACATTTCGTTGCTACCACGTACAGCGTTTTCATGGTAAGTATAGAATCAAATGTTAACGAGCAAGAAGTAGATGGGGCCACACCAAAGATTTACATGAAGCTCAACTTCACAAGAGCCAATTGTTTTTCATTGATAAGCATTGCAAAGAGCATGCAACATTCTCTGTGTCTCAATCTCAAAATATTTGAACATTATGCTGAAAATAGCAACTAAAGAACACACTGCATAGGAGAACTAAACGCAGGTTTGAAACAGAAGTTTATTCCCGAAGTTGTAAATAACTTACGTTTCAAGTTTGGGACTAGCGAAAGGAAAAACTAACTGCAAACTATAGAATTAACTCAATCCTGCTTCACTGTTTGAGTCTACTAATCACATATCACTAAAATAATTGGGAAAATTAGCTTACATGTTGTTTTTAAATCTGCTTATAGGAAAATAGAATTGTGCCTCACAAAAGCACATGATACAGACTTACCTCTACACAAACACGGCAGGTTAATTGGAAAAGCAGTAGCAACACAAGGAGTTTTACCTTACTGCTGATTATATCACAGCATTTTGTGTAATGTGTTTTACTCTCTGTGTCATTTCAGTGAGGAACCGCATTTCAGTGGACACCAAAATATCATATCACTCTACTATGTCAGTTATTTTAATGTTCTGGAAAGATGCTGCTGAAAATAAGATCAAATTCTAGAACCCGGGTATTCTCTTTGATACTTATTCCTATCTGCTAAAGCTCCCATGCTAAAACAAGGCTACAATCTAAGGCAGAGGCATGAGGCAGGTGTATAAAAAGACATGAGTAAGTGCTGTGACTCACGTCCCAAAGCACACAGTTGCCTACATGAATTACACACCTAAAAGGCAGCTTGTACATTCATATACCCAATCTGTGCTTGTACTTATAAAACTGCACGAACCTTAGGTCTGTTCTCCTGATAATGTGACTACTTTCAATTATCCCCAAATGCAAATCTTGAAAACAACAGCAGAATAAACCATATTGTTGATAGAATGTACCTGACGTGGCTAATGTATCTAATTATTAGTGGGGGAAATTAGAGATTTGGGCAAGTCATTATAAGCGAAGTTTAAACTAAGTGTAGCTGTTCCTTCTGTTTGAAGAGCTTTATTTTAGAGGATCTGACAGGATTGTGACCGAATATGAACACTATAGCTCAGCCAGAAGAAGCTAAAAAAATAATTATTTCTAAAGGAAATGTATTTTGAATGAAAGCGTAAACCAGTTCTTTCAAAATAAAGATTATACAAATAAAAAGTAGTATTTTCTAACTAAATGTTATTGAAGAACCCTACAGTCTAATCTACTAGAAAAATAATGGTAATGGTACTGAGACAGTAAAAGCCTTTAAAAAAGAGGTAGTTTGTAAAGCATAATTTTCAGACCAGTGATTTTGCCTCTTAAAAATTATTTTAGGTGCTGCTTCACACCTCCTGAAAGAAGTCAAAGAGAATGGTAGATAAAAGCAAAGATAAAAAGATAAAGAGAATGGTTACATACTCCAGAGAAATAAGTTAATATACATACATCTATATATTCACTCTGTTCTTACATTCTCCCCTAAGTGTCTGCTTTTGGCCACACCCAGCAGGCTGGGTGAGAGGGATCTGGAGTCTGAGCCAGAGCACTCAGTAAGTTCTTCCTCACCTTTTGACATCCTAGGGTACTTGCTGGTATTATTAGTCCCTTTTGTATGAGGACAGCTGTCTGTCAGATTTCCAAAGGTGCTGCATGTTGTAAGGGTTTGATTAATAACCACAGCACTGTTTACATCTGTACTGTGAAGCATCTCAAACAAGTTTCACTGAGGTGTGAGAAGTAGCATGAACGGCTGCTGGAAGTTACCCTGCAGTGCAGTGCTGTCCTGGGCAGAGTATCCACTGACAGAACATCCCTCAGAGCATCTCATTTGGCCCACCAGAGTGGGAGAAAACCCAGCAAATGAACTATGTGGAACCTTAAATGGCCCCCAGTTTTATCATCAGAAAGCCTTCGAACATTGTCATCCTAGTCGCCAAGTTGTTTGCGCTGATAATCAAAATTCCCTCAGTGGTGTGGCCCAAGCAAACAGCTGTGGCAATTTAACATGCAGCTGTAGCCTCCTGACTGCCCAGTCCCTTCTTTTATGGTCATTAACAGTTACCAGAAGTGATATATAGGAGAATCTGTATGGTTCAGCCCTCCTCAATCCTTTATGTGGTGTACTGGCACAAACCCATTTTCATTAGACTAGAACTGGAGCAGCTGGGCCTGAGAACACATTTAAACCTGCCAGCCTTGCTCCAGAGGGAGAAAGCTCTAGCAGAGAAGTCAGCATCAGGGTTTTAAGATTTTCAAGTCCTGCTGCCAGACCTGCAAGAGCTCATGCACTCCTTCATGTAGAGCCCTAAGGCTCAGATGGAAGAGAAATCAGTAACTTTGATTGAAGTTCTCTGCACCAACTGTGTCTGATTCATTCTGCAGTGCAGGAGCTTCCCTCTGGAATAAGGCTGACCCGTCTGTCTGCTTTCCAAGCTGTATTTCCAAGTCAGTTGACTGTACAGGTGTAGATTACTGGGAAATACCCTGTCTGCTTTAGGAAAGCCAGGTTGGGTGGCTGGGACTGATGGGGCACAAATGGTTTATTGCTCAGATACGTAATCAACATTGAAGTTCTAGATCTGTACTCCTTAATACCTCATAGACCCTTTGAGGCTCCTTTTTAAATTCTGTTACACTTTTATTGAATTCTGGGTTTCTGCTGGTATGGACTGTATTAGAAATTATTTTTTTCCCCCAACATATTAATTCAGAGCTTTCTTCACACTCAATTTGTAGCACAAACTACTGTCAAAAGTTGTGCAATTGAATGGTTAAACAAATTTATTTATTCATGTTTTTCTAAAATATCTGGGATGGAAATGTATCGGAGTACCTTATAGTACGAGGCAATAAATACTAATTATTACAATTTATTACTCCAAAAACCTCTCCTTATCCTTTCCACAACAATCTTATTTGCTGTAGTACCACTCAAATGTTGGCAGTTCCTTTTACCAAGTTACCACATCAGATGGATGAAACAATTATTAGTTTTTTAAAAATCAATTGGATAAAAAATGTTACCAGTATGACAGCCCCCATTGCCACATGCAGAAGATGCTTTACTAAATCACATGTCGTTAAGAAAGTCAGAGTAAGAAAATACAAAGATTTTTGTGTAGTTTTATATCTGTCTACATTTATGAGAAAAGTTACCGTGAAGATGAAAGTGCTTTAGCCTGGCTTTTCAAATCTAGCTAATTATGTATAAATACAGGTGTTTTTGAGTATTATCCCAAACATTCAGCCCTGGATCTTGACAGATAGCTCTACACCTTCTGTATGGAACCAGATTGTCTTATTAAATTGGAATCTGCTTTTTTCCCCTTTTCCCTTTTTTCACCTGATTTTTCCCTTTCTGTTCTGCCTTGTCCACACTGAAAAGCAATAGCAGTCAGGCCAACATATTCTTGGATGGGTGGCTGTGTTTAAAAGAGGAACACAGCAACACGATACAGAAAAGAATTCAAGGTGCAGCTGTCTCACTGCCTGTTCCTGTATGCAAGTGCCTCTGTATCATAACAGATCAATCCCCTTACTGATGCCATCTTTTATAAAAAGTGATTGGGTTAAATATATGACAAAACAAAGGGCAACACTATAATACATTTCAGCCACATTCTGAATTAAAACAAACTTTGGGAACACAAGTCTGAGGGAAATTTTTCTAGTTACAGTGGGGGTTTTTTGCTACACTTTAAGCCACAACACAGACCTGAATGTACCTTAGAAGAAATTTGGAGCTGGATTGACAGGGTTCCAAATTCAGAGCTCTTCTACTCTATATTGAATAATATGAAATTCATAAATATTTTATTCCTCTGACTGTTGATTCAACACTTGCCTGCAGTACTCTGTCAGAATCTTCAGGCTGAAACCCACCAGTTTTATCATCAGAAAGACTTCAAATATTGCCATCCCAGTTGACAAGTTGTTTGCATTGATAAACAAAATTTTTTGCCTTGCAGGTGGTACTGTGAAGGGAAGGAGCTTGAAAACTCACCAGACATTCAAATTATCCAGACAGGTGATCAGCACTCACTGATTATTGCTGAAGCTTTTGAGGAGGACACAGGACGTTACTCGTGCTTTGCTTCAAACATCTATGGAACAGACTCCACTTCTGCAGAGATTTACATAGAAGGTAATAATGTTAGAAGTGGTGATACAGAATTCAGATACAACTATGTGTCTTGTTTGCTAACTGTGTGATAGCTTTGTCAGAGAAAAATACATGACAGGGAGTAAACACTTATCATCACTATTACCATCTTTATCATTTCCCTGTAACATATTATCTCACTGTAAGATCAAAGTCCAAAGATATTCAGATTCTGATGCCACCTTGTATTTTTTATCTGTGGAACTCTACAGAAACTAGAATTAGTGTCTAATTCTAAGTAAAGAACTTAGAATTTGTGTCTAATTCTTATTAATCCCTTTTCCCCACAGTCACTATTACAAATTGAACACAGGACACCATCATCTTAACCTCTTAACCCTTTATTGGGCCTTGTAACCAAAATAAATATGCCATCAGTCTGACATTTTACTTGCCCAGTAGATGTAAATAAAAGAGAGTATATATCTGCAGATTTAGGTGTCTTCTTTCTCCTTATGCTTTCTACTATACCCACTGGGCCTAAGAGAAGTCTACTTACATTTCTTTTTAACACTTTTTTGGGTAAGATTTTAGATTGCATCCATCATTTGCAGGACTACAAATTGGAAATAAACACAGAGGATATTTTTCTTCCATTTCTCAAGCAGAGAAATGTACCATGAGCAGCATCACTGACAGCAGTGGGACCATTACAAATTAAAGCACTGCCCTACTTGATACAAGGTGGATTTTGTTGTACTGATATTCCTCTTCCACGTCTCTAATCTGACAGTGAAAGGACAAATCCTTTTTTAGGATCTGCACCGCCCCTGACACTGATGGGAGATGTCTGTGCTTGGCAGGGATTTACTAGTTCTCCAGACAGGGGCCAAGGTCTGCTTTCACCTGGCTCAGTGGGTGCTGGAGGGAAGCCACGGCTGATGGAGAGGCTCACTGGCAGGAACTGCAGAGAAAATGCAAATACCAAGCACAGCGAAGGCTGAGTCAGAAGTGTGAAATGTCTCAGTAAGACAGCTGTTAGTAAACTGAGCTATTATCTTCTCCATATTGTGCTACAAGGCACTGGTTTGAGAATAACAGCTATGATTCAAGGTCTGGTTTTTTGCTTTTGAATAGTAGTACCAAGTGGCTGAGAAAAGCAAGCTCTTCCTCGATTCACAACAACTACAGAATAATCATTGTGACATTTCAAAGAGAACTTAAGGAAGACCCACGTATACATTCAGCCTTAGATGCTTTTTTCCTTATTTCAACTGCACCTTATCCCAAATCTGCCTTATGTCCATAGCAGTTCCACATCTTGTGCAGTATCCAATGCTGGTTCATTTCCCCTGGAAATGCTGATCTTTTGTTTTGGCACAGCTTTATAATATATATCCATAGAATGTTCTAGAGGAAATCTGAATAATGGTTTGTATCATTCATAGATAAACTCCAAAAACCCCTGTGCTAAATGTTTTTTCTTTAATTTTTTTTCATAGGAATCTCTTCTTCTGACTCTGAGGGTGAAATCATCACAAACGAAATGGATCAGTAAGTTTAAAATCAATTACATCTTCCATACTTTTTACCAATAAAAAAACCTTTGAGTTTGCAACTTCCAACACATTAGGCCTCTGTTTAGGATTTGTGTGGGCTGTTTGGGTTGGATTTTACTTGTGTGCTTGTTTGATTTACAAACAATATGGAACAAACACACATATGTTCGCTTGTGTCTTCAACTTTAGACTAAGAATTGAAACTTTAATTTTAAATATAATCACAAGAAGAAAGATGTCACCTTAAAGATTGAACTACTAAAATTAATTTACTAAACCATTTGACTGGACCCAATTTAAATGATGATTTAAGCATCTGACTTGGACAGAGAGTATAGTATAATTTCTCACATGAAAATACAGCATGTAATGAAGTTTTTGGCAGAATAATTATACAGAATAATTATTTAGGTTTAAGATAAGAAAATTAAAGATAGGCAGTAGAGTGAACTGAAATGATGGTATAAAAAACTACTTAATTATAAAAATAAAATATGTCAGATTTCATCTAAAATCTGGGAAATAGTTTTATTTTTCCTAAATGAAATCCATCCCCTGATCATTTAGAACCTGATCCAATGCTGTTAAAACCAATTTTTGGAATCAAAATCCTTCTATTAACTGGAAAGGGAGTCAGAGTGGCTGAAAACTAAAATAATCAATCTTTTATTTTTAACTCCTTTGCATGCAGAGATTCAACCCCAAAAGCAAACTGCTTTATCCAGAGGAAATGTTAATCAGATAGACATGCACCATGTTGGTTTCATCCATCATTAGGGAGCATTATGCTCATTACAAATGTCAGCTTTTATAATGCAAGGATAAGACATTTGCAGTTTGTTCGACTCAACACTTCAGGCTGACAGCAACTCCTGTTGTACGTGATTTTAACTTCAAAGGCATAAAATACTCCCCACTGAACTGGTTTATGGACTTTGATAAACATATGGGTTTAATATAAAACTTTAGATCAGGAAGATCTGAAAGGTTTGGGGATGAATTGCTAAGTTTTCCACAGTTCTAGTTCAGACTTGTCTAAATGTCTCAGGCATGGTTGTTTTCATATTCACCTCAACAGGTGTCAATGTAGCACTGACCATGATCTCGATCACCTGATGGCTTCTCTAAATACTTACCTCATTAAAATGTGAAGTCATTTTTTTCTGAGATACAAAAAAGAATGCTGCTCTGCCATTGTGCTCCTCAAATGATCACATTATGAAGGATCAGGTTTGGGTAGAATGAAACTGTCTTCATTTTTGCTTGGCTTCCAGCTGTCATCACACGAATTTGAACACTGTAATTAGAGGAAATTAATATGAGAACAGGTGCTAAAAGAAGTTCAAAAGAGAAATCAGCAATGACAACAACAGTTATATCTTCACTCTAAGCAAGTTTTCCTCTGTTTTAAAGGCCAGGTTTCCTGTGGGGACCTGGGCACCTCAAACTGAATAAAAAGACCGTCTGTCACTTGGCATAACATTAAATAGGTTCTACTCTTATAATTCCATACAGAAACACCCTAGAAGCGAACAGGTGCCAATCTGTACACTACCAAAATTGAGGATATGTTGGTCATGTCTCTTTTTTGATTTTTCAGCAATAAATTACTGAATATGTACCCAAGCAAACCATGGTATTTTCATTACCTTATAGGCCCAAACCTTCACACAAGAGAAACTAGCACCGTCCTCTGTGAAAGCAGCATTGCTTTCTCATGCTGCTCAGAGCTGGGTTAATCCAGGCCATTTATTGCATTTGGTGTGACTGAACTGGGATACTGGAGTGGACAGATATGCAGGCTGGCTCTTACAAAGTGCAGTTTTACCCAGGAGTGTGTGGAATTCAATCCCAGAAGTGAGACTGATATGTGAGGTCGATATGTAACTGAGACAGACATAACTAAGGAGACACACACACACAGAGCCCTGCCTTCCAGTTAGAGAACTTACTCTTGGTTAATATTTCACAGCAAGCCAAGGACGGCAGACACCTCTGTGAACGCAGCATCTCCTGCTGTCAGAACTGCAAGCAAGCACCAAGACACTTCCAAGGCAGCACCAGCTGGGTCCCAGCCTGTGTCTGTACCTGTCCAGACTGTGTCAACACCAGTTAATCCGGTATGGGAGACAATACAGTGAATTTCAAGGACAAAAAGCAAGCTCTTATAAATCACAGACTGACTCATTCACCTTCAATAGCAGCAGCCTATAATGTTTTCCTCGCCCTTACTAAAGAACTCACTTGAAATCTTTTCCTTTCAATGAAACTTATTTTAAGCCAAATCATTTCACTACTATGTTTAATTTTTATGTAGATATACATGTTTGCCACATAAGATTTCAATATCCATATCAAAAAGTTTCTAATTAATGTTAGCATACATTTTTTGTTGCAAACTGTCAGAATATTCATAGCTGTGGATTCTTTCCTGATAGGAAAGAGGAGCCATATTTACTTAGCACTGAAAAGTTCAGGAGAAACTCGCTTTACACTGCTTTTTGAAAGTTTACAGCCTAGAATTAGGTGGTAACCAATAAACAGATACCGAGCAGGTGAAGCAATGGATCTTTACTTTTTACTACAGTGAGAACAGAAGTAAGCCTCTGAGATATTTTGCCATTTTAAGAAAAGTTGTTTAAGTCAAGAGTAATCTCAAAATCATCACTTTTGATCTTGTTGGCTTATAAAACATCATCCATATAAATTTGGCTCTGTTTCCTGAGATACTGAAACAGTAATTCTGCTGCTCTGGGGCAACTCTTATTACACTAAAATGTAAAAAAAAAAAAACCTCTACTAAATAATTAATCTAGAAAACAAAGTTTTCCAGGAGAAGAATAAGTCCATTCTTATTTCACTGGGTAGGATCAAGAGGGTGATATCTCACCTTTTTAAGCGGTTTGGTTTAGGCAAAGGAGAAGAATTACAGTAGCAGTCAGATATGTGACTTAATATCTTCTTAACATCCATAAATATTTTGTAAGTAAGAATTTAAAAACAAAACTACCATCAAGTAGCCAACAAAGGTTTACCTTAGTGATTATTAACAAAAGATGTTATAATACACTGCAGTGAAGTTTTCCTTGCCATATGAATTCAAGTAGGCAATAAAGCAACAGCAGCATTTTTGCTGTTATCCCATCCAGGATGATCACCAGCAGTTGTCCACAACAGAATTTTTATTCATTGCATTAAATATTTTGCTTTGGACATCAACTACTTCTCCTGTATATGGAAAAATAATGTCTGTACACCTAAACATCATCTTGTGATGTTTTACAACCTACAGGCCCAAAGCCCCACTAACTATTTACAAGGACTGGATGGAAGGCCTATAATTGCTGCTCCTGTATTTACAAAGGTAATTTGTTCTATGACATATTTGAAAATTAGAGGTCAACTAACTCTAGAAAGAGATGATTTAAAAATTTCTAGCTCTCAAATGTAAAAAAAAAAGGAATTGTGCATTTCTGAAGCCACTCAAAGATTTAAGTGGTTTTATTAAATCTTACTGAAATCAGTATTACTTCCAGAGCACTAAGGCATTTACTGACTGTCTATTCATTTTCTCTATTAGATGTTACAGGATATTTCAGCTTCTGAGGGGCAGCTTGTTGTCTTTGAATGTCGAGTGAAAGGAGCGCCTTCCCCAAAGGTTGAATGGTATAGAGAAGGAACACTGATAGAAGATTCTCCAGATTTTAGGATATTACAGAAAAGTATGTTTTCTGCGTGAAAATATTGTGTCTAATAAAATACAGGCAAGCAAAACCAATTGCTAACATAGCAACACTGTGCATTTCTTATTACAATGGTAAGAACCATATAAGCTGAATTTATGGCAGTAAATCTGGGTCCCAGAAGGCAAAATTGTGAATGAATTGCCCAGTAATTCAGAGGCAGTATTTGCCTGAGATTCCCCAAACTCCTGAATCGTTTTGCCTTCTGCTGTGATCCCTTTGCCACTTCAATGTCTTTTTCTAATTAAGCCTCACTTCTACTGTTTGTTTTTGAGTTTACACCCTTTATGTACAGTTCCACTGCCTGTAAATGCCTCACCTTTCAGATAGGTAACTTTATCATAGTGCTTGTGGGCAGTAGTTGGCTTCTTTACCCACAAAAGTAACCTGATGTGCACGTTACTGTGCTGACACATGCACATGAGTGCACATCATATAAAGCAGGTTGTAAACACAGACTTCTGTGGTAATTTGCAAATGCAGTCAAAGCATTTGAAATTTTCTCACAAGTCACTGGAATGCTAAAAATTAAGAAATTCCTTAAAATTCCTTAAAAATGACGCTAAACCAAACCCCAGTGAAACAATCAGAACTTGATTTTGCAGGTCTTAGTTTCAGAGATTGTCTTCAAGATACAACAAAGTAGCACTAATGTTGAAAAAAAAATACATCTTGCAGAATTTACTTCCTGTTCATAGATTCCCAAAAATGTTCATAAATGTTCATATTGTTCAGTGGCTTGGACATGCCATTGAGTAGAATGCTTGGCTGCCTCCACCACCCCATAAACAGAAAACTGGATCAAATTCCAGTATTCCATCATACTGAGGAGGTCAAACTTTATATTTAGTGCTTGAAAAAATAAAATATTGGCAAAAGTAACTATATTCAATCTAATAATTCTGTTCCTCTTCCCTTTAGAACCACGATCTATGGCTGAACCAGGTGAGGACCAGCAAAAGGCTCGTAATTGTTTCATTATATAAATGTGGTGATTTTCCTTCACAAAACATGGATTATTGAAACTCTATAATTTAATTAATTTCTTCTTTCCTCCATAATCTATAGCTACTAATGAGTTGCATTTCACTGTAGACTGTTCCATAAATATATAATTTGAATTAGTTCTGTCTCTTTGGAAGAAAATGTTTCCATTCTGCTTTGACCCAGTTCTAACTCAGGATTTAATTGAGCTAAAGATTAATAAAACCAATGGATAAGGGTCCCCTGTACATCTGAGGTCCAAAAGTACACCAGATGATGTAGGAGTGAGCTATTTTTATCTAGTTTACCAGTTCGGGAACATTGCATCAGATGTTAAGCCATGTCAGCCATTCCCTGTGCTCCCGACCAGAGTAATATGAGAGTGCCACATCAGGTGTTCCACCCCTGATATCAGCAAATCCTACAAACATGGCTGGACCTGCTAATTTCAAGGGTCAGAGCAGAAGGTAGGTTATTCCACATGATTGGAGGAGAGGAGCCTTACAGATTTTGATTACTTCTCCATGAGAGAATCACTCTCAGTACACTTCTCACTGATATAAAGCCACCCCTCTTAAGATGGAAAATTAGCAAAGGAGCATTAACCCTTACATAACAAACTTCCGTAACTCTTCTCCTTGCCCCATTAGAAGGTTTTTTTACCCCATAAAGTTTCTTGAAAGAAACTCCCTCTCTCTGAGATTGAAAAAAAAAAAAAAGTGGAGCTTCAACCAGCACCCAACACCACTGCTCCGTTACTGTCTGCTGGCATCACTGCTGAGTAATGTGAAGCAGTTTGGAGAGGATCATCAGTTGGGTGCAGTTGTCACAGCCCCATCACCTGCTGCTCATTCAGAAGGAATCTGGATTTCCATGCATGCAGCCATTGGCAAATCCCAGCACGATAAACTAGATCTGATAATGCCTTAAACCAGTTCTGTTATCATAGTACTCTAAAAAACTATTATTCTCCAGTAGTTGATAGCAAGCAATCTCTTTGGTGCTACTAGATTTTCCTCAGTGATGCCACGAAACAATCAAGTTTAAGTGTGATATGGTTTCCTACAGAGATACCCGTAAAATATTTATCCTGTAGGGTTTTAGGTAAGTTTATTGCAAAATGGTGGCAAAAGAGTCATTGACTAATTTTGAAGAAATTTTATCAGCCCACATTTTATGCACTTTAGGAGTTGCTCTCCCTCCTCCTCTCAGCCAAACAAAGGATTTCAAATCCCATCACCATAGGTATTTCTTGGCTGGTACTGCTGCCCAGACATGTCAGACACTGGTCAGACAGGAATGTCATAACCCCAGATTGACTTTTCGAGATGGAATATAATTTTTGCCAGTACAATTTTGCTAGCACATTTTTGGTGTCCATGAGTCTTTGCAAGGAAGTGAAAAGGTAACTTCCTGTAAGCACAATTAGCACAACCCCTCCCTATCTGCAAGTCTGCACATGGGTACTTTTGGAAAATGCCAGCCTGTACCTATATATTTTGTGTTTCTCCCCCTCACAAAATGCCTCCACTTGAATTGTTCCCTGTTGATTATAATTAATCTTTCCATCTGCAGAGATAAAAATATATCTATTTCAGTGAGTTGGGAATATAGATCATACTGTATTTTTCCAAATTAAATTTTAAAGTGCTTCTGTCTTAAGTCTTTACTTCATATACTTAGGAAAACATTTTCCAATGTTTTCCACACACTGCCGGCACCTGTTCTTCACTTCCATTGGGCATGCTGGAGCATGGAGGGTAGCAGTTGCTGCAGACAATGCTGATAACAGCTGCTGCACACAAAGGCTGCCAAAATTGATAACACTGATGAAAATAAAATCAAACTGAGCAAGGTGAAAGACCTTAAGGCAATCCCCTGAAGTATAGCCAGGGTTCTGTGTGTTGGTTCACTACACATTCATGTCAAGTACTAACATTGCTCTGATGCTTTGCAGAGGAAATTTGTACTCTCGTTATTGCTGAAGTATTTTCAGAAGATTCTGGCACTTTCACCTGTACTGCAAACAATAAGTATGGCACAGTATCCAGTACAGCACAGCTAACTGTCAGAGGTAAGGGTTTGTTTTACCCTTTGCTCCCCACTAAATACAAACAGAGCAGGCTGTGATTTAGGCTTCTGAACAAAGTACAGAACGTAAGAGCAGAGTGCACTGTCGCCTCCAATTCAGCTCAAGTTCTAGAAGTGTTCTTCCTAACTAAAAGGTCTGAGAATTCTTTGAAAAGAAAGTTTTTATTTCAAAGATGCTAATGGAACATAGGGGGGACACGGCTGAAGACCACTGCTTGGTTTTCCAAACTAGAACAGTGTCTCTTTTCCTTTACAGTATTCCTTGTAAATTTACCTTTACAATATTCCTTTTTAACGGGAATTTGTTGTTACATAAACAAAGTCAAACAACTCAGCCCAACAGCTGGAAGGACACCAGAGGGAGTTTTTTTGAAGTGTAATTTTGTGATTTCATTTCACTATGATTTATGGCATTTATGTGTCTCCAAAAGTGCTGTTGACTCTTTCAGCATCCGAAGATGGTAGTAACGCTCCCACCCTTCACACCACGAGCTCCATCGACTTTTTTGCTACTGAACACCAACCTCCCCCACATGCTCCTTCCCACCACGTAACAAATCAAACCCCTAAACCCAAACTTGAGGGTGTTCTTGTGAACCACAACGAACCCAGATCAAGTTCCAAGGTAGGGCTCCGTGTGCACTTCAAGCTGCCCGAAGATGATAAAGGAAGTGAGTCATCATCAGAGGGTGGACCTGGTGCTACAAACCAAATCAGGCCCAACTCTTTCCCAGAGAAGATAAATGGACAGCCAATGAAAATAACTGAGCCAACTTCACCATCCAAGGAACCTCCCCCAGTACTGGCAAAACCAAAGCTGTAAGTAAATGGAATTGTAAGTCTCAGGGGCAGCACTGATATTATTTAGTATTTATAGACCATAGCACTATTGCACTAGAGCAAAAACTCAGACACAGAGAAAAAAGACAGTATCACATGGCCCTGGCCTAATTAATATGCTCTTAGAAAGCATATTCTACATATTCTGTGTATCCCTCTTAGGAAAATGTTCTCCAGTTTTAAAAGGAAAATATTCTCCCTTTGAAATGTTATTAATTCCACAATGTTTTCTGCTGCAATCAAAAGGTAAATAATCCTATTTTATGCAGGCCAAATAAAAGCAGGTTCTTCACACACTCAGTGCTGGGTATGTAATTTTTCCAAAGCCACATGTATTTGGTCTCACACATAGTATGGACTGGCAACTGGAGGGCAACTGTTGTCCAAAAGGCCATTCCTCATGACTTTATGTCCCACAAGCATAATCTCCTTCTGAAATGGATAAAACACATGGAAATGTTCGATAATGTGAAACCCCTTGAACTAAGAAGCATCTACATGATTACTGCACTGTGAGCTCAAGGGGGAATTTGAAGAGGAAGTGGAGTTTTCTTAGAGGACAATTTATGGAATTTACGCTGTGCTTTGTTAAGTAATATATTTTCAGCATTTTTTTCAGCCTCCCACATCTAGTTTAACAAAAAGTCCTTGATTTTACTTCTTGAATACAACTAAAGGCTCAGGAAGGACTTAATAAAGTAATTCATTGCTACTCTTAAGCAGGGATGTAATTTCACAGCACAAACATTACAAGGAGAAGAGAGAACTTACATACCACGTAGCAGAGGAAAAATTCGGAGCACTGCTTTTTTTTTAATGTATGAAGCCCATATTCACAGCACTGTCTACTTTCAGAGCTGTAGTGTGTTTAAGGGAGGAGGAGAAGCAGTATTTTTATACGTTGGGCAATGCTTGCATAAAGCAGCATTTCTCTCACCCCCCCCGAAAAAAACCCCTCTGTAACAAAGGAGTGCTTTATTAGGCAGACGTATATACAGAGGACACAAAATCAGGACCACACAACTTCTAACTCTCTAACATTTTACCTTTTGAAAGCTTGAAATAGTTTTATTACCTAAATTATTATAATAATTAATGTATAATTATAATTGTCATAATAATTATATCTAAATAATCTACCTTTATTGTTATTTTTGTGTAATACATTATAGAAACAGTATTTCTTTTAACTAAAAAGAAGTTCTGTTGACCATGTATTTGGCTTGTCAGTACCCCTTGTGGTTGGTCTCTACTTCTACATTTTTCACTTTTTATCAACAGTCATTTAATAGTTTATTACATGACCATTTTCCATATCCTCTATGTCCTTTCTGGTTTTGGAAGGGAAAAAAAACAGCCTGTTTTTCATATGCTATATTGCCATACACATAAAAACGAAATAAAACACTTGATAAGGCAAAATAATTCTCCTTAGTTGCAAAAGAGTTGACATATCCAGTAGATAGCATCTAGAAAACAACAACAGCATGAAATGCAAGTCCTCTCTGAATTATACACTCATGCCTGTCACTGAATGTCAACACCACCTAAACTACATTGGCAGCACCCTTTATGGTGGATTATTACAAAGCTTTATCAGTCCAAATGCTGGTCTCAGAACCCACTTCAACAGGAGGTAAGTTAACTGCAATCTGGCTTACAAATACTCATGTAAAATATGATACACCAACTCTCACTCTTAGTCGCACAAGCAGCAAGGTACTAAGATGACATGGAGCAGAATTTGACCATGCTGTTTCTTAAATATCTTCAAGTTAAATTTATACTTATATTTCATATGTTTGAATGTAAGAATTATCTTCAGTCAAATAATTTTCAGATAAAAAGCTTTTGTGTCTCTGGTAAAGAAGGGGGAGAGGAAGGAAAAGTTTATTTTAGTAGCAAACTAATATTATGCTATTCTCATAATGATAGACAGTATGCCAGGTAGCAGTTTCCTTTGTCTCTTATGGTATCACAGGACTTCTTTTTTCTCCACAACTCATTTTTCTCTCTCAATTCATATATGGAAATGTAGTCAACTGGTATATTTAGGGCTCATAACCAATTTTGCTCATCTTTATTTTCTGTGCAGTGATCAGAGCCAGTTAAAACAGCTCCACAACCAGGTCTTGCTTGAACAGCAGCAGGTGCATCAGGCATCTCTAAGAGAGCTGCAATTCAACACAGCTTTACTGAATTCTGCTACTTCAATCCACCAACAGTCCACCTCAACTCTGTACAAGCAAAGCTCAGCCTCCGGTTCCCAAGCTTTTGGCTACAGCCGCCCTAAGCAGTTCCTGCCATCCCAAACCTCACCACCGGCCAGCTCCTCCCTTGCAGCATTCAGCAACGTCCCTCAAGCAACTCAGAGAACAAATAACATGGAAAATTTCACAGGAAATCCTCCACCTGCCCAACCAAGGTCTTCAGCAGGGTTTACAAGCAAAAGCGAGCAGTCTCTACCAAGCCCCAAAGAATCCGTGGTGCCTCCGTTAACACTCTCCACATCCAGCGTGAAACACTTCCAGCCCCAGACTGTGACTCCTGCTCCCATCTCCCCAACTGTACGGATTCAGAACCCAGTGGCTTTCCTTAGTGCTGTTCTGCCCTCACTGCCTGCTGTGCCATCCACCAACGCCATGGGACTGCCCAGAACTACACAAGCCGTGTAAGTAGCATAAGCAACATGCACAGAAGAGGGACAAGAAATACTCAGAGGAAACCAGGATGTGTTTCTGTTCAAGGGTTCAGCAGGGGATTCACTGAAATGCAAGTCAGTCATAAAGTAGAAAAGTGAGTTACTCATGTATTCTGGGCATTTAATCTAACCTTTACATTCAGGCAAGAAAGGAAGGGATAGTGCCTTCTACAATAAGGTACCCCAAGGGTAAGATAAATGCAACACAGAGAAATGTGAATGTATAAACAGATATATACAAGAATGTGGGAGCTCAGAGATTCATAAGACTGCACTAGTGGGAGAAAAAGAGACTTCTTGAGCCTGCAGGATAAGTCACTCCAAGACCATTTGCCTACATGAGGCACGAAACCATTCTTACCTATTGTAAGCAACAAGTAAAGTTTTAAAAGGTACCTCATAATGCAAGTTATTCTTTTAGTCCAGGTAAATCTAAGAAATAACTTATGTAAAGGTATTTTTCTGGTTGCAGTACTTTCTATATTCTACATGCCCCACTGTGTGTGCCAAGGAATCCTGCCTTCAGACCACTACTGCCCTCCTACTCACAGAGCTCCCAGCTGCCCAGCACAGCCACACAATTACCTGTGGCACCTGTCTGGAGGCCTTCCCGGCTCTGGCACTCCCATCAGGCACAGAGCATGAAGTTTTAAGATCCACAGTGAAGGTTTTAACTGGAGCCAACTCAAACCTTCAGCCTGCTTTCACAACACTGCAAGAGCAACCAAAAATCCACTGCAACTGGCACTAGTCCCCTTCCTGCCCTTCAGAGCTGGTGCAAAAGGGCTCAGGTGCTGTTCTCTCTGCAATAATGACATTTGACCCTTGCAGAGTGATTTGCTTTTTCTCACTGCACAGTAAGTCATTACAATCTGCCTATGAGGCAGAGCAGTTAAATCTTGTTTTCTTCATTTCAGCTCTCCTGGGTCCCAGCCCAGAGTTGAATTCCTAGAGCAGAACTAGAGCTCAGAGTGCTGAGATCCAGATCTTGACCTCTGCATGGGAAAGAGTCTAAGCAAGGGCACAAAAGGTCAGGGAGGAACCTGAACAGGATGTGGGACAATCTGTGAATACCTACTGAAGCTTCAGCTTCCTTTTGTGGCATTATTAATTACAGTAATTCTGGTGAAGGAGTGAGAACTCACTGTGCCTGCAGGACAACAAAAGCGAGATACCTTGCAGAGCAACCATCAGTCGTGCCTTTACCAGGAGTCCCTGTAATTAAGATCCCAACTCTCAGTAAACTCCCAGAACATTGCACACTCTCTAGTAGTGTCCTTCTGCTCTGCTTCAGCAGTGCACTCTCACAGTCTCCTGACAGTCTTATTCAAGAATTTAACTATTTTCAAACCTTAAACAGACTGCATCTATAAAATAAAAATAAAAAATAACTGTTGATGTTAGGTATCATAAAAGGGTGAGAGAAATGAAAGAAGTAAAAGTTCATGAAAAGAGTAAATGATCAATGAGGATGTGAGATAAGGATCAATGAGAAGTTGTATTAACTTTTAAATCATTGTCTGACGCAGTCATATGTACACATTGTACATATGAGGTGACTCCTACACATATTTCTTTAGCATTTACTGTGACATAATCATTGCAGGATAAATATAAATGGAACTGAGATGCTGATTATACTACTCTAATGCTTATTCTCTATAATGTGTGTGGTTTTAATTCCTACTGGCATAGGAATGGGATGCATCATTGAGACAGTACCAAAAAAAAGAAGAAAAAATCAAATCCTGTATTGTGCTTTAGCTTCTATGTAAATAAAGAATAGGTTCCTCCAGACAACTGAAGTGTAACATGTCATGTCACACAGGTGACAAAATATGTATATACTGTTTGTTGCATGTTAGTATCAGAATTTTCTTTTAATAGCCCAACACAAGGATCAACAAAGAAAAATCTGAAGCCTCTGCCCTTAGCAACAGGTGATGCAATTCGGGAAAACAAAGCTGCTCTTATAAAAGACCTGGAAAGAAAACTGCATTTCAGAGAGGATGCTAATCAGCAAAGTGGTCAGCAGGTAAGCAAATCAAGTCTTATTAAAATAAGTTTCACTCATGAACAACTGATGTATTATGAGTTGTGGAACAAAAGGTGTTTGTGTGGTTGAGCTGCTATGCTACTTTGCAGGGTGAGCTTTGGTGGTAAGTAGTGGTTTGGAATAGCTTTAAATAGGAAGCATGAGGGGATGCAGCTGTAGCAGATTTAGTTTGTGACTCACCAGCATTTTTCATTTCTGATCATCTCAGAGACTGGTGGGAATGGAACAGTTCTTTGTTTTGATGGAAGCCTCTGGACAGCGCTATTTGGTTTTTTGCTTTACAAGTTGCTCAACTTAAAACTAAAGAGTAAAGTAATCAAACTGTCTAGGAAAAGGTTTTTGATTTTTCTTTTGGTTGAATTAAAGTGGGGTGTCAATTTTTAGCATTAAACCTATTTTTCCAGATCTCCAAACTTATATGAATTGACCGGGACTTCTTGGGAGCTTTATTATTATTATTTATTATTAGAGTTTAGCAAAATAACAAGCGTTTTACAAAGCTCAAGGAATTAAATATCAGTTCATTCTTAACTGGAATCAATAAATCCACTGGATCTGGACACTGTCTATGAAATTAAAAAAGAAATAGGACACACTAAAGGTTGCCGGATAGCTGTTCCACCTGTTGGTGATTATTGTCCTCCCACCTTGGCCATGCAGCCCTGCATAGCTGTCCCACCAGCTCAGGCTACTGATTGCAGTTCCTATAGTAGTAAGGCAAATTATTTACAGAGCTCCTGTGAAATAGCAGTCAATCTTTTGAGTTAACTGCATGATAACCCCTTTAGAAACAATGATCACTGCTAGAGTCAAAGTTACCTGCTGACAGCAAAAATTATATATACACTTATTTGTTATTCTGGAGGAGACCAAAATTAAATCTTTATTCTCAAATTCCTCAAACATTGAAAAGCCTCCAAGCTGGCACTTCTCTAATTGTTATGGTAATTATAATGCCAATGAACTAAAAAACAGTTCTGGAATTACTCAATAGAAGTTCCCTCATTTTCCTCTCAGTTCCCACCTTCTGACTCGACTCTTCTACATCCAGGAAAAGCATGGCTAGACTTCACTGCTGAGCAGCTTCACATCTGAGTTTGCTCCTCAGTGAAAGCAGTGATTATTTAAATAGATGAGAAGATGAACAGTATTTTCCAAAATTCCTATTGCTTTACACTATATAGACCAATCAGCATCATGATAATAATATGTTGGAGTGCTGGATCCACACCCATGGATTTTTGTCCTGGCTTTTTCCTCTTGTAGTTAACACGGAATTAAAAAGGAGACCTTGTCATTCTATACATGGCATATCTGTGCTAAATCAATACCAGGAAAAAACACCCTGTCATTTCTGCAGATGGCAGTCTGCAACATTGCCAAGTGAAATTCCAGCACAACTGGGAGTGCTGAAAAAAAAGTGTGGTTCAGTTACACCCAAACATCTTCAGTCAGATTTGCTCAGTTCTTTCAAACAGAAGATACACTGAATGAGGATTGGCTTTATGCAATCACAGGAGGAGGTTAGGACAAATCCCAGCATATAGGAGACTTAACTCAGTTTCTTTCTTGGCCTGAAGACAGTCAAATTCATAACTCTGAACTCCCATAAGGACAGGCTGAACTGCTTGCCAGTAGATACGTTGTGTAGTGTTGGTGCTGTCCCAGGTTGCACAAATAATGAAGCAAGGGAAAAAGCTGGAAATTCCACCTTTCAGAACAGCTTCTGTAACTTGAGCTTTTGTCACCTTCTCCAGCTCAGAGAACAGAACTTTAGACTTTCAAGCATATGAGAACAGGCCCTCAATTAGCAGGACATTCCAAAGAGCATTTCAGCTTAATGACTGGGGTCATTTGAGGAAGCTGTTAGAATCCTTTCTTCCAGTTTGTGATGGAGAAAAAGAAACAGAGACAGACTGAGGCAGAGACCAAAAAAGAAAGGGAATTACTCACCTACCCAGAAACTAGGACAAACAACACCTGGATGTTTCAGTGTCTCTGCAAAGTGAAAGAGGAAAAGAAGGATAAAGAACATCTCTGTCCACTCATCTCCAGAAGGTTTTATTAGCATGGAGCTCAGAGCTTACTTTTGGGGATGGAGCAGAAATCCTGTGAGACAAAGCAGCCAAGTCTCATAACCTCAGTGAGCACTCAGGTAACTGCACCACTTGATGAAAGGAGAGAAAGGACACACAGCCAGTGTCATCTCCACTTCCCAAAATATGTCAGTCTAGTCCACTGGGACTTTTATCTTCCTTACCAGTAAAATATCTCAGTAATGTTCAGTTAGAATATGTCATGCAGAAACAAAATGATGTGTGGGGAGACAAAGAGAGATGGAGAACTTGGGGGGACTTTGGCAAACGGAGAAATTATAAATGTGTAAATGGCAACTGATTCTTTTACCCTGGTATTTGAAAGCATTTACAGGCTTGACCAACATAAATAAATTTTCAAATTTTCCTCTATAGAGGAAATAAGGCTTTGCAGGCAAAACTTAGAAATTAATGGTATTATCTCCTCAAAACCTTTTTATAGAAATAATATAAAATAGCAAAATGAGGTAATTAAACCCCAAAATCCCATACAGCAGTAAAAATAAATTAATTAAGGGAAGAGAGAGTTACATAGCTGGGTCTGGTTTATACATTTTGGTTATAAGAGCTACAAACTGTGCTCACATATCTGTGTCATTTCCTATGAAGAATGTCATGTGAATGGCAACACTGGCTGGTTGTGTCTTATGGAAGACTCAGCAGCCTTATTTTTAGGACAAAAAGTAAACCTACAGGTGTTTAGAAAATTATGCACAGCCCTTACATGAATATTCTTTACTTTTGCTAGAGAGCATTCGATAAGAAATTTCAGAGCAAAAAAGATGTGGAGTTTGTCCAAAAGCTTTTAGGTCATTAAAAACCCAAACCTGTAAGGGCTGCAGAATCCAACACCAGTAACACCTCAACACTGACCAAACAGAACTGTCTTCTCACACTTCCCAAATGAAGCAGTGAGCTTCAGAAAGGTCCTAAGAATCACCAGAAACTGTTTTCCAGGGCACAAGAATTACATTTAATTCAATCACTCAAAAAATCTTCCTCAAAACCAATCCTGGCATCATCTCTCAAAGGTCAGCAAATGTAGGTAATTTTTGATTAAGCAGGGGAATTAAATCACAAGGACTCCTCACAGAAGCTTGTCTGCTCTATGCTAGACATGAGAAGAGATTTAAGAACCTGACCAAAACAAATTACTAAATCTTGATATTAATAGGTCCAAACTCCCCATAATTGTGGGAATGAATAGTTGAACAACCACTTGTAGCTGTCTTCCCAAGACCTAGATCTAATCAGTAACAAAGTACAGACAGGTTTTCATAGCAGGGATCCTGGCTTGCAGAACTCACAACGTGCGAAAGGGAACCTGAACTCCCCATGCTTGCACACACACTCCTAAGCCACTCACCCCAGCTAAGTCTGTGGGAACTGGGGATGGCAACCTCGTTTGCTTTCCCTTCTTTTTCCCCTGGCTTAATCACTTTGAACTGTATTTTGAATATTGTCTAGCTAGACAATGACTTGCTAGGCTCCTCAAGGGTTTGCATTTACATTTGGGTAAGCACAATATTTATGTCTTGTGCTGTGTAAGACACACAGTACAATTCACCTGCAAGAAGGAAGTTGCTAAAATGGCACCTCTTCATGGGGCATGAGCAGTGAGGAAAAGCATCCTGTGTTGGACCTGTTGTTTTTTGATTCCCATTGCTGAAAAGGGGAGTAGTGAAAGTGAGGAGAGAGAATCCAAACTAAAAAGAAGATTAGACTGGGAAGCCAATGAGGGTTACAGCTTGCAAACAGACACTGAGATGCAGCATAGGCCAGTTTCTTAGATAAACTGTTACATGGATTTTGAATAAGTCTGCCAAAAAGCCAATCTAATAAAAGTTACAAAACTGGGATTAAATTGGGAAATTCATCTCGAGTTGGCAATGAGTGGCCGACAGAATTGTTACACAGTATATGAGAATCAACATTTGAACAGAGATCCTCTAGCCCTTCTGCTTGTGGCAATTTCCATGAGTTACTACGCTGACATCAGATTATTTTGATTCTACAAACTTCTACTGACTGTTAGCATGTATATTCACTAAGATCTGAATCTTGCTAAAGATAGATTTTAACTTCAACAGACCCAGGATTTTAGAACTTGTTTTCGTACACAAAGGTGCTTAGAACTTTATAGGAATTACTACACTCTATGCAATTCCTTTGCAAGGGCAAGCAGCTCCCCAGAAGGGAAGGAGCATTTTACTGCCCCAAATTTCCACTCGAGATGCATATTCACCAGCACATTTCCTGTCTTTGGCCAGTTTTAAGTCTCCTACCATTCTAGCTATACTCTAAAAATATTAATGCAAGACCACCTGCTCCCCTTTTGCACACTGTGTATGCCAAACAACAGGCATTACAGGTAAGAGAAATAACCAGGTTTCAACAGGTGCAGTCTACTCAGGATAGATAACTATATACAGTTACAATATATATGCATTATACTTCTTACAGCACATCACATCACTAGATAGGAGCTTGAATTTACAATCTTTTAGCTGGTAGATAGCACAATTTTAAATATCTATCTACTATATTAAACAAGTGTGTGAATCCCTACGTGTAGAGGTTCCATGTGCTAGGAAAGCTTCCAAAAACATAGCTGCAATCCTGCATTTTGGACTCAAAACCAGGGCTTGAACCTCTGTGCTCTTTCCCTCAGTTTTCTCAGTAAGATGACCTCCAGCCTAGTTTTAACATTGTACCCAGTGATCACTTTGACTTGTTCTTCATGTGCTGCTTTATAAAATACTTGTCTGAACCACAACCGCAAACACTTTGCCCTACACCACTTTCATAATCACATTCAGAAACACATTCATGGCTTCTGTGATAGAAACAGTTCTTCAGAAAGCCATCTTAACAACTATTTTCTGTTCTTGCTAACCCTAACAGAAAGTCTACCAAACAAGCAAACACCTCCAAGATTATATTCCCTATACAACCAGTGTACTTTCCCCTTTTTCAGAGGTTTCTGTTTAAGAAGTTTTGTATAACACCTTAAGTCTATGCATGTTGACATTTAAATTTTCACAGCAAGGTTAACTTGGTTGGTTTGTGTGTAAATTTATACCAGCACATGCACACTGAACAACACATTCAGAAAGACAAAGACTGAAGTATGAGCACAACACTCTGGGGCAGTGGGAACCCTAACTTCGAAATAGTCTGATTGAAAATGTATTTTTGAATATAACTCCTTAAAATGACCAGTCCAAACTCGTGCAGTCAGCCTACACAGTTCCACCACAGTTCCAGCTTGGGGCTTCCCTGGGCAGGGCAGCAGCCTCCAGGAACGAGAGCCCAGTGCTGACAGTGCAGCAATATGAGCTCACAAACCGCTACTTTTATATATTTGTTTTCATCTGTGAGCCATCATGGCTACAGCAACTCTACACTACTGATTTCTTATAACATACCATTACTTCCTTTGGACAGCAATAATCCGGATAAAAATCTGTATGGAAAACTGCTGCCTCAGCTCAGCTGTCTATAAACAGTCCTGGACTCTGCCATCAGCTCACAGTATTTCAGTGCCTTTTAACTCTGCTCTGCAGCCAACACCTTACTCATTAACAGGATGCCTTCAAAGTGTAATGGCAATGCCTTTCTAGCCCCATTACCTCCCTCTTGCTACAGAGCTCCACATGATGAAAAACTCACTTTAGGGACCAAGCAGTGACGTCCCAGTCTTCACCCATACAGCTGAGGATGCATTAAAAGCACAGTACTACCTTTTTAATCTGAAACGTTATCCTTGTCATTAGCCATTTCCGTTACCAAAACCTGTCTCTGACACAGAAAATTGAACTAAAGAAAAATCTGATCCAGAGATTAGTTACATCATTCTGAAAAAGTCCACATTCAGGCTTTGTGGGGCTAATGAAGCATGCATGTCACTCAGTAAAGCTGAAGATTGTACACAACTAAGACAACCCAGTGCCAGATCCATGCACTGCCATAAAAGAACGATGCCAACTGTTGGTAAGGTTCACAGGGCAGTAAATCACTGATTTGAGTCCCAGAGTACACAGATCAAACTGGTTTGTATGCAGGAGCAGACGCAGCCCCCCTACTTTTTCTTCCATTGTTCTGAGCTTACTGTGTCTAACTTATGCATCAATTTGCCTACTCTGCTCATCAGCCCTTTTGCCCTCCAAACACACAAAACACTTGGCAAATGGTTTATGTTTGTGAAGGGAATAATGCTGCTCAAATATGATAAATGAGAAACACGTATGCAAAACAGTGTACTTAGCTTTATAATTATGCTGTCATATAACCAACATCCACAAATAATTACATAATTTTCAAGAGGTTCATTACAAAAAAAAACAGTAACATGTTTAAAGAGGCAGAAATGGGACTCTGTGTACCATATTTGCTTTGTTGTCCCGATCTTTTTTCATGTGACAAATCGTTAGATGACAGAAAGGGAAGATTACTCCTACCTTAATTAATCCTTAATTAGGCTCCACATTTCCAAAGGTCACACAGCATGTCAAATCCCTGAAACCAATTTCATTCTTAGGAGAATTACTTGGAGTATCTTCAGCTCCTACTGGAAAATTCAGACACACAAGGTAAACCTTTCTCAGTAGGTCAAATCTTTGCCACAGATTTTGCTCTCTGTGCAAAGAACTACCTAAACAACCTGAAGGAAACTACTGAGACCTCTCAAATGAGTGGAAGGAGAACAAAACTTCAAATGTGATCTTCAGTTGGTGAGAAATTAGAGAATCTCTGGGTTTACACTGGCTTAACTAAGAGGACAACATGCTCCACTCGAGCAATTTGCTGACACATTCAAGCAATGCTGACACTTTCAAGCAGTGCTGCAGGAGAGAGGAAAAGCTCAACAAGATGAAACTTTATCAGGCTGTTTGGTGGTTCCCTTCTGGCCAGCCCCCTGGGAAGGTGGCTGGTAACATCCAGTGCCTGGCTCGCAGCCTTTGGCACATCTCACTCTGCCACAAACCTGCCAGCTGGAAGCTCCTGCTTGGCAAAGGTGGACTTGCAGGAGAGTGTCAGAGAGCAGACTGTCCCTGTCAGAGAGGGGGGAAGGAAGATGTTAAAGGGAAGGAAGGTCTTGATGGGGGGCATTCAGCAACCTAAGCTCCCTGCAAATGAGAGATTTTGGATAAAGAGACCAACACGCAACATGTACCATCACCGTTCCAAAATTAGATGTTACCAGGGCATTTATCCCACCATGGGAATTTCCAACCTTTTTTATTTTGTGGCTGCCATGTTTCCTTCCTCTCACCCCCAAGTCTCACAAATCCGTCTCCTCTAAATCCCACTGCAGTGTGTCTCCTTGCTCTCCTGACAAAAATCAGAAGAGTTGTTAGCTAAAATTTTGTGCTACCTCTCCACCTTTTCTCCTTACTGTCTGGGAACTGCTGGTCAAGAGTATAATCAGCAATAGGATGGAATGGCTAAATGATCAGGGATGTAAGTGCCAGTGATTTGGGATATCTGCTAATTCTTTAGTTAACTTTCTGTAAGATTTCAGACAAGATGCATTTTCCGAACCTTGTTTTTTCAGCAAATGGAATCAATCTAAGGATTGGCTGCATCCTTATTTACTATTCACAGGTTTCTAAAATTCTATTTTAAAAAAAAAAAAAAGAGAGAATTGTGCTTTTGTAATTACTCAAGTATTTCTTTCCCAAGCCACAGATCATTTCCTTCCTCTAACAAAGCAACAAAACACACTGTAATATCACTAAGTGGCATATTAAAGTGAGATTCTGAAGATCCAGGCTTGATCCAGGCCACAGAATAAAAACAAAACACAGCCTGCTCTCAGAGATGTCCTTGGCCTTCAACAGAAGCAGGAATGCAAGCTCTGGATTTACAATCTGCACAAATCCAGGTCTGAGCAAACTGAATTGGTTTCTACAGGTACTACAAGCTTCCCCAAAAAAGGCAGTTTATAACAACTCCAGCAAGATGCCCTCGCAGCTGTGTGTGTTAGTGCAGCCAGGCACTGTCTGCTACCTGGAAAGTACCTGGAGTGCTCTCCCCCATGCCCAGGATAAACACTTGTTTGGAGTCACAGACTCCAAAGCTGGCTATTGGTCTGAAGCTTCATAAGTCACAGCAAGAGACATTTGGTCAAATGCCTCTTGGTCTAGACAAAAGATTTCCTCATGCAAACAGCTAAGTCATGACATGTTTCTAATGGACTTCAGGGGATCAGGAGAAGGTTCACAATCCCACCAAGCTCTATGGAAGCACTCATTTGTGTAGGAATATATTGGCTTTCTTGCATCATCTGTTTAATCTTCCAAGGATTTAAATGTGTTATATTTTGCTATATCAGTTACACCAGCTAGAAATCAGTTTGAGTTTTAACCTGAAGGTAAATTACTCCAAAAATATTTCACTTTCCTCCTAGACTTAGAGGAATTGAGTTTGATTTTTTTTTTTTTGCTGCCTTTGAAAAAAACTCAGTTTCATTAGCTACATTCTTCAAACTTAAGATGCAGTATCTGTGTCTGCAAACCAAATTCACACTGTTTCACTCATTTTATAAGTAGTTTAAAAGTGCCAAAGGCTGCAAATACCCCAGACCATGACCAGTTTAGTGCAGAACTGTGCCTCTCTCACCCTGCAGGAATACAGGATTTCAAGCTTTGAGCAGAGGCTGATGAATGAAATAGAATTTCGCCTTGAACGTACCCCGGTGGATGAATCGGACGACGAAGTCCAACACGAGGAAATCCCAACGGGCAAATACATAGCACCCATCTTTGATAAGAGACTCAAACATTTTCGGGTAATGGAAGGATCCCCTATCATATTCACCTGCAAAATAGTTGGAATACCTGTTCCTAAGGTAAGTCATTCTCACTGTCACCAGTAGAGGAATAAAAAACAACTACCTACCATTTTCTATACCTCCCTCTGGAAAGTCTCACTCCTAAGAACACAGCTCTGTGGAGAGAGTTCTAAAAGTAATCATTGCCCTCCCCTTTCTAAATAAAAATATCTGCTCCTGAACATGTAGCAGGCCTTGAGGTGCCATAGGGACTGCCCCAAACCCCCCGACTGCAAGAGAAACAGAACTGCATAAACCCTCAGAAAGTTAACTTCTCAGAAAGATGAGAACTGAGCTGAGCTAATAAGTAAAGTGTCTACAGCCAAGAAAAGAGAACCTGACAGGTCCAGCTGTGATGTGAAGCTTTCTGAGCTCAACCTGGGCTCATTCTAGTTCACATTAGAACCAATCTGCAAAGTTTATAATATTCTAACCTTTTTAGTAGCTATTGGTCAAATTGTGTTGTGTTCTACGTTTTTCTAGTCACTGTTCCACTACAGAGCAAGTGTTAAGTCACGGGGGTGTGGGGGGTGTGATCGCTGCAGGTATACTGGTTCAAGGATGGCAAGCAGATCTCCAAGAAAAACACACATTTCAAAATGAACAGAGAAGAAGATGGAACATGTTCTTTACATATTGAAGCTGCTACCAATGATGATGATGGCAACTATACTATTATGGCTGCAAACCCACAAGTAAGGTGTTTTATTGTCTTTTACAAAAATGCTTGTTTCACCTTTTTCTAATATATTTTAATAGGAACACAGGCTGGGCCATCTAGGCTGACATGGGGTGGTGACTGTATCACAAATCAGATGCGTCAGAGCATAGGAGAGGAACACATGTAAAGAAGACTGATAAAACTAATCCCCTGTTCTTAACACATCCAGTCAAAAATCACTAGGGACAATTTTCCTGTCATGTTACCACTGACAGGCACCTTTTGAGACGTGGCAACAAGACAGACATGATATATCAGGCAGAAGAAATATCAGTTCAAGCAAGGAGAAATAAAAAGTTACATCAAGTTTGAAAGTGTTACCAAACACAATTATTCTTCATCCAGGATGCAAAGACATGGATCTGCAAACACTTTCACCCCCCAATAGCATTCTCCTTCCCCCCAGGTGCTAGATTAGCTGTTTATTTAGAAGTACATTTGAGCAGATCAAGCAACTTTTTCCAGTTTCAATTTTTCCTCTTTTCTGAATTATATTTCTTGCATAGTGCCAAGTGTGCCGCTACAAAGGTACTGGCAGACAGTACCTGTGGTGGGAATAAACAAGCAGGGACAGGTACTGCTGAAGTTGGTTCACACAGCACCTCTGCTACATGCATTACCACAGCCTAGAAGAGTCAGAGAAAAACACTGCTTTAGATATACAAAGCAACTCCTCTCTCAACTGCACTCCACTGCAGGCTGATAGCATTCGCTTTGGAAAAGCAATATTCAGACTACAGTTCAGCTACTTTATAAAAATAAGTCCTAAGGCACTGTAAATGTTCAATATTTATACTTTAAAATGAAATAAGCTATTAACCAACTATTAATCCTGTTTTCTTTGTGATTTGCAGGGGAGAATCAGTTGTTCAGGCCACCTGATGGTTCAAAGCGTCCCTGTGCGGGGCCGAATATCAACAACTCAGCCTCACAGGTGAAATAAAAAAGTCCCTCAGACCTTTTTTGTGCTGCTCACTGAAGGCATCCAAAGTAACCAGCTACTGTACTGCTAGGCAGTCACTGAACTTCAGTTCTCAACCCTAAAATGGAAGGAACAGCAGCAGTTCCCTTCCAAAATAGGTCACTTCTATACTGTAATATTTTTAACATCATCTTCAAATACAGGGAATTTTAAGTATGATTTCATTTACCTGTTGCAGTGGAGCTAAAGGCAAGGGAGGGATTAGCAAGACGAAATTCAGTCAAAAAAAAGCAAAAAGAAGCAAAGGCCAGCTTGGGAATACAAGGATATTACATGATATAGTTAACTTGATAACCTTTCTAAATGGAAAATATGCACGAATTCAATTACAAATCAGTACATTTCTTTCTGTCCTTTTCTATAACTCAAGCTCTCTGTTCATCCTTTTCCCCAATTCCTTCCTTTATTTAAGCAATAGGAAAAAAAGGTTTGACTTCCAAACACACACATGCAATTTTGTGTTGCAGAACACGACCCCGAGTGCCAGAGGGAGACAAAGAGGCAGTTCAAGAACGCTTTTTCAGGCCCTACTTTCTACAGGCTCCAGGTGACATGGTAGCACATGAAGGGCGACTTTGTAGGTTGGATTGTAAGGTATTCACTGGTTCCTCTGTTCATTCTCACTTTCCCTACCTCTGTGCATGTATTGTTTGGTGTTTTCACCTTGTTTGTTGCTTGCATGAACATTTTTCGTTCGAGTTTTAATGCTCCCTTTTTAAAAACTATTTCTCGTTGCCATTGTCTCTGAGCTGATTCCGGGGATTTCTTTTGAATACACACTCTGGGGACTGAAGAGCACAGAGAACACCACCCAGAAACAGAAGGCTCACTTTTTAGGTTGTTCAAATTACTAGATATGTTAACCATGTCCTTTACCAGTACAAACTCCACAAGTCCTGCTCCGTTAGCAGATTCTTGAACATAATCCATAATAGCACCAAACAGTGAAAAGAGAGGATTCAGCACATTGTACTGTGATCAAATAAGTGCTCTTATTGCAGTGCACTGGATTACTGAAGGTTAATAGTCCCAGAGAAGAGGGAACAGAGTCCAGTTTATTAGATAATTAGATGCAGAAACATACCCATTTACTGATTGAAATCCCAGCATGAGGGAGCTGTCAGCGGTTAGAGGTCATGTAGTGAGCATCCTGTGATTGAACACCCTGAAGAAAACCATCTGCTCCAACATACTCTGGTAGCCCCTCTATGTCCCAGTAGCACAGCAAAGGTGATAATGCTGACACTCACCTCTTCCACGCTCCAGAAAGTCTCCTGCCCTCAAGTGGGTAGAAACTCTGAAGCACAACTTCATGCTCTGACGATGAACAAGACTCATTGTTACCTAATTTACAACGTAAAGTTTACAAGGAGCATGCCAAAGAATTTGGTTATTCCTAGCTCTGCTATCCTGGCAGAGCTTGGGAAGCCTTAAAGCATGTCTAGCATTGCATGAACCAGAAGAGAGCAGCGCTCATTCTGGCAACTTCTAGTTCCCTCTTTTTCTACTTTGTAAAATATTGTTTGAAAAGCAGTATTTTAGACATGAGTGAGTACTGTTATCCACTGGAAAGATTTTTAACATTATAATACAGTCTAACAGTATTTTAAAAACATACTTAATCTGCAGTGTTCTAAAGCACATAAGTTCAACAGCTACCAAGGATTATTTTTTCAGCAAATTTTACAAAATATAAAGTTGTTTGTATACAACTCTTCATCTCTATTAAACTCTGCAGTGTTTTAGATCCAGTATTTTGATTTATACTCAGCATTAAAAAAAATAAAAGTAAACTAGCAGATTATTAGGAGTCTTTTGTACATCTCATATTACCAAGTTTCTTCCTTTCTGACTAAGAAAAAGGAAAGCCTTTCATGTGTTTTTTTTTTTTCTCTTTTTGCTTGCTTGTTTTCTGGTTTTCTCCCTTTTGGAACTGGTCAGCAGACAAAAAAGAAGCTGAGAAATAGTCAAAAACCCCCAAATCTTTCTGCCCTATGTTCTGACATCACTCAGATGGTATCTAAAAAAAAAAAAAAAAAGCCTACCTATGAATTTACTAAACTCTCTTTGTCAGTTGGACATTTGTGTCGAGCTGTTTCACTCTCTGATAGGTGAGTGGGTTACCAACTCCAGACCTGACGTGGCTCCTCAATGGCAAACCTGTGCTACCGGATGGCACCCACAAGATGCTGGTCAGAGAGACTGGAGTTCACTCGCTGCTAATCGATCCCCTCTCCCAAAACGATGCTGGGACTTACACCTGCCTTGCCACTAATAAAACAGGGCAAAATTCCTTTAGTCTGGAGCTCACTGTTGTAGGTAAGAAACACTGAACAACTAGACAGTGAGGAAGTTATTTGTATGCGCCTCTTCAAACTTGCCTTACAGACAAGTACAAATAAATAGTTAATGCACTGAGACCAGGAGAAACCAACAGCTACAAAACTCCTCTGATGGAGGGAAATGCGCCTGGTGTTCCATTGACAGGGGCACTCCTGGTACTAAATAGAGGGCTGTAAGAATTCCGCCTCATCATCACCTTACCTCTCTTGTCTGGGAAAAATGATCCTTCATTTTCTCCCCCGAAAATCCTTGGTGTTTGAATTCATAATATATGTTGAGGTGTCCCAGATGTCTGTCCAAATTTTATTTAAAATGTTTATAAATAGAAAAATGTAAATCTGAATACTACTCTTTGATAAAGCCTTTCAAGATCTGAGATACTGAATTTCACAAATCTAGCATTAATTTCCTGCAATGGTAGTATGTTTAGACCCACCAGAGATGCAGACATTCTTTTGCAAACTTCAGTTCTGCCTGTTATTTACTTTATGTTCCCTTACAGAGGTTATGTCATGGCATTTCACATCCACCCAAAATTCACTGCCTATTCTGATATCACAAGAATAAATTTTGATCATGTTCTTCCACGCTGTTCAAAGCAAAACAAATAATAAAGTACTTGTTGTTCAATAATTCTTTTTCCAGCAAAGGAAGTAAAAAGAGCCCCCATGTTCCTGGAGAAGCTTCAGAACTGTGGTGTTCCAGAAGGGTACCCCGTCAGATTAGAGTGCAGAGTTGTGGGGATGCCACCCCCCATATTTTACTGGAAGAAGGATAATGAGACCATCCCATCAAACAGAGAGAGGATGAGGTACTGTGCCATTATACCCATGCTTGAAGTTTCTTGTGGCTGCACCAAATGTTTTTCCACAAAAACCTGTGTGATAAGTACAGATGGTTCTTTCACCTACATAAAGTTGTAAAAGGCTTGCTGTACAGTGAGGTGAACAGTGGCTATTTCCTTGGGTCAGAAAAAGGCATGGAGCATGATACACCACTGCTTCAGAGAGGGGGGACAGAGCTTTCAGGCCATAGGCCTGATAGAGCACATGAATCTCTTGATCAAAGGCACTATGATGCAGTATTTTAATGCATGTTAGCACCTTATTCTCTCAGAACTAGACCAAGGAAAAAACAGTTTAAACTACATACGAATTCAAACTCAGAACAGCTAGAACACAGAATCATAGAATCAGCTGGGTTGGAAAGGACCTCTGAGATCATCAAGTCCAACCCTTGATCCACTACCACCACAGT
>JAWWES010000169.1:1204791-1233553 GCA_035583135.1 Lophotriccus pileatus
CTGAGATCATCAAGTCCAACCCTTGATCCACTACCACCACAGTTACTGGACTATGGCACTCAGTGCCACATCCAGTCTCTGTTTAAATACCTCCAGGGACAGAAAAACCACCACCTCCCTGGGCAGCCCATTCCAGTGCTTGATTACCCTCTCTGTAAATAATTTCTTCCTAACATCTAATCTAAACCTCCCCTGGCAGAGCTTGAGACCCTGTCCTCTTGTCTTACTGAGAGCTGCCTGGGAAAAGAGACCAACCCCTCACGTGGCTACAACCTCCTCTCAGGTAGTTGTAGAGAGTGATGAACATGGTTTTGAGTGCACCTGAACATGAGATACTAGAGCTCATCATATCAGATACAGAGACTGATAACCAAGTTGGTCAAAACGAAGGCAAAGACTTTGATCCCTGCTTAGAAAATACAACCCCTCTGCCATTTCAGCCGGCTGAGACCAGCCCACCTGCCCCAAAGGCTTCCAGTGGCTCAGCATAGTTCCATGGGCAGGACTGCTCTTGCTTCTCCCTGTCTTGCCTCACTATTATCTTCCTGCCTGAGGCCAAGAGATATTTTTGTATCACTATATGGACAAGCACCAGCATCTGTACCACTGTACCCCAGTACAAGGCAAATTATATAGTGCAGGGAAGCAAAGGGTGAACGTTCCCTTTTATGTTAGAGCTGTTGGAAGCACGAAATGTCCTCCTGACCTGCAAGCCTGTGGTTTCATTCCAGTTCAACAGAAATCTCAAACTTCAGAACATCCTGCAACTTCGAGTGTTCTTATGTACTCATCTCCCATCTCTCCCTTCATAATGAGAGAAACACTTGGATTGATAAAAAGGACCAACTTCACCCTAGAGAGCAGAGGAGTCTCAGTTCTATGCTACTGAAAAGTTTTTCCTGGAAACTGCAGCCAGAAAGTCTTAGATTACTGAAGAGCAAAGGAAGCAGAGAGAATAATGAAGCAGGCTTCTTTTAGAGTGTTGGCCAAACAAGTCTTGCAGATTTTGCCACTCAGTCATTTTCTCATGGAAAAGGGTGGCCCAAGAAAGCTGCTGACCAGCTCTGCTTACTGTTGTGAAAAATACAACTTTCTACAATTGTTCTTGGTATTTTGTTATTTTTCCAGCTTCTGAACTAGGAAAAAAACACAGTATGACTGCACAGCAGATTTGCATGAGTTTAGTTCATTGGAATTCAATAAATAATTCTAATATTAATACATGCAGAGCAACAAGTCGGCTCCCACTGTCACACCATGGCTGTGCATAAAGGAGAGCAGCCAGAACACATTTCAGCTACATTGATGACTGAAAACAAATCTATTGACTACAACGTCCTCATGAGGGGAAGAGGGGCAGGCACTGATCTCTTCTCTGTGGGAACCAGGAACAGGATCCAAGGGAGTGGCCTGAAGTTGTGTCAGGAGAGGTTTAAGTTGGATATTAGAACAAGGTTCTTCCCCAGGAGGGTGGTTGGGCACTGAACAGGCTCCCCAGGGCAGTGGGAACAGCAACAAGGCTGACAGAGCTCAAGGAGGGTTTGGATGATCCTGCCAGAGACATGGTGTTACTCTTGGGGATGGGCCTGTGCAGGGCTAAGGGTTGGAGTCAGTGATCCTTGTGAGTCCCTTCCAGCTCAGCACAGCCTGTGATTCTCAACTATAAAGAAGCAGCAGTCCAAGGCATTTGAGGATAGAAATTATGAAATACCTATTTCATATTTAATACACATATTTTAAAATCTCCAAGTTTGATATGCTCTTGAGAAATAGTAATTCCCAAACCCTTGCTTTTCCCAGCATGCATCAAGACACAACAGGGTATGTCTGCCTCCTCATCCAGCCTGCCAAGAAGGCAGATGCTGGCTGGTACACCTTGTCTGCAAAAAACGAAGCTGGTATCGTCTCCTGCACTGCCCGACTTGACATCTACGGTAGGTACCGGTGGGTAAATCAAACCAACCAGAAATTATTGGCTTGGACTGAACCCAGCCCTCACCTAGTTCTTTAGTTTGTAAATTCTTGGATTTGAAATTAGTGTCACAGCATGGCCACAGGTTAATGAGGCCCCCAGGAGGAGGTATAATGATACAGTTAAATGGCCAGACTAGCTCTGCTGCATCAGCTTAAAGGCAGATATGGGGGAAAAAAGCTCGAGAAGGAGTTCTGTACAATATTCTCCAGTCCCATTTCCCACCTTTCAGATTCCCTGGACACATAAGCATATATATAAAAGCATATATTCAAGTTGAACCTTAACTCTGTTCCCTCTGCCACGTGCCTCTGCCACAGTCCTGACCCAAGATGGAACAAGAAATTGCACACAAGAAAGCAGAGCCCTTCTTCCCCAGAGCATATATGGGGCAAACTGAGCCAAACTGATGAGGGCTAGTTTACATCTAATACGTAATAACCCACCTAATTATCAAAATTAAGCCACCAGCACATCTCTGTCAGCTTCCTGCCACCTGGTGGTGATACGGGCAATAGTAATGGAAGTATCAAGAGGGGGCTGGGGAGAGGCTGATTCAAGAAAAGGGTCACATAAAAGCAAAAACAATTCCTTAGGTATCTAAATGTTGAAAGACATACATTAAATTTTCATATGAAGGATTCGAGGCACAATCAGGAAAAAGAAAAAAGATGGAAATGCTTCCCAATTCCCATTATATTATCTAAAGTATGTGAGCCATACCCCAGAGTGACAGAAGTGGTTTCTCTCTGTGCTGTTTTGAATGGGTGGGGTTGGGGGATTGCAAGTGCAATCTGATATTTTCAATTCCATGTGCAAAGAAAAATAATATGAGTTGAAGTACAAACAAACTGGAGGCTGCAAGAAAAAACAAACAAACGTGTCTCTTTAAGTATTTCCAGCTAGACAGTGTCCAAATTCAGCATGGAAAGATATTTCCTGTCAACCCTTAACGTGTAGAATGCAGTGCCCTGCAATATAGATTATCAGAGTATTGAAGCCTGAACTGCCACCCTTCCATTTTAACTGCTGACACATGTATTTGTCTAATTGGGGTGCAGGCCTGGAGGTTTTATATGGATAAATACTGGAAAAGATAATACAATTATCCCTTTTCTGAAATGTTTTAGGAATTATAACTGCTAATAATAATAATAATAATAACTAAACAGTCTTACAAAATTTTAGTGGCACTTTTTTCCTATGTGAACATGTTGAATGTTACTGTTAAATTACTGAGTATGTGTTTTTGGATTACATTTCATCATTTTAAAGAATAATCTAGGAAACCTGTCACTACTTGTAAGCAGTAGAGGGCAATAAAAATTGTAATCACTTCCTTAAAGAATTTCAAAGCAATAATACAGGGAATTTAAATACCATCAAAATATTTTCAGGGGAAAAAAGCCCTCCAGAGGACCAAGTAGTGCAAAAATCAGAGCCCTGTCCAGTTTTTTCATTTGTTCATGCTATGGTGTGTTTTCAGTTTTCATTGCAAGAGCTTTGGAAAAGGCTCCAAAGATTCAATCATGAAATTTTGGTGAAATGCACATAAACATTACCACTGAATTGAGCAGGGATGGAATTCTATCTGTAGACTTCAATAAAAATACTCCACATATAAGCTACGTCAGTGGTAACATTTGAGGGAACACACCCTAAAGCGGAGAACAACAACGCTGTGCTCTCCTCAAACCCGTTTGGCAGCAGCTTTTGGGGTCGTATCGATTTCTGTTGTTTCACTGCCAACTGAACGAGAGGCTGACACAGCCCGCTCTGCTTGTGTCGCTTCAGCTCAGTGGCACCGCCAAATTCCACAAGCGCTCAAGCTCCGACCTGGCGGCAGCCGGTACGCAAACCTCACCAGCCAAGGACTCGACATCTTCCCTGCCTTCCCGACTCCGCAGAGCCCTCTGCTGTTCTCATCCCCAACCCAAAAGTTGGTGGAGAGCGAAGAACTTTGAAAAATAAACCGCTTGTTCCAGTCACACCCGCAGAGACACCAGAACTGTGAAAAAAAAGTAATAATAAAAACAAAACAAAACAAAAAGGAGGTACAAGTGAAATGCTAATGGTTTACAAGCAACTTGTCTATAATTAAGTGTACTGCTGCTGCAAATGTTGCAACTAAGATATTGTACAAGACTTTTGAATATTATTTAATGCAGGATAATTGTGGTATGGAGTGTTGTGCAATAAATTCAGTACTGTGTAGTTTGCTAAGAATTACATAGTAAACATAGTTTTCAGCACCTAAAAGCCAATACCACTTTTACTTCTTGAATTAAAGCTACTGCACTGTAGCTGCCATGGTAAGGATTGATGCTGATGAGCTGGGATAATGCCAGTGAAAACACTGACATTACAGTAACAGCAATCTTAATGAGGGGAAACAACAAGACTTTGAATGTAATTCTAAAAAACATGCCAAATAATCACAAAGCACAAGTCAAAGGGGAAAGATGTAACTCATTTTTATATGATTGTTACCACAGAATATGCTGATTTGGGATTATATTAGAATTTTTGAACTCCAGACTAGACAAATATAGCATTTCACTTAGGTACAGCTGTATACCCTAAATATTTATATTTGTGTGTGTGTGTGTTCTCCATGAACTGTGTACTCACAGTGTAAGGGTTCATAAATTAAGGTACAGGGCACGTGCATAAGGTGCCAACTTAAAAAATGAAAACTCCTCTTGTCTGAAATATGTTGTCTAGGGCCCATTGCTGAAACTATTTTCCAGATGTGCTTCATACTTTTTTCTTTACCATGTAGGTGATCATCTGTCTTTGACACAGATGATATCAAGCTTATAAGTTCCTGTCTCTTTTTCCTAATTTTTAATGTGCCTCTGCCATTTAACTCATTTTATAACTAACTGAAAAGCAATTATGACCTGGTAAATTTTTACCATCACTTAGGAAATGATCACAAGTGCAGTGCCTACTATGAAGACAGAAAATTCTGTTAATATACAAAAGTTAAGCAACAGTTATGTGCAAAGAGCTGAAAAAAAAGCCCTACTGTAACTAATAATAGTAATAAATAAGGCAAATTAATGAAAGGTCAACAGAAGGTGTTAAAGGACAATTTAAACATATTTAGCATCTGTACAGTTGCATTAATACCTCCCAGCTCTTAGACTCTGTGAGTGTTTAAGATGTTTTCCAGCATCTTTCAATTACTGCGAACACTCTTCTCTGAACATTGTTTTCAAGCATTTCTTACTCTACTGTTTGTAACATGGCTGCTGAACGCAACAAAGCCCTGATAAAAGTCATAGAAATTAAAAAAGAAATTAACAGACACTTTCCATTTATATTTGGGTTTTTTTCAAATTTAAAATTGTAACTGAAAAAAAACTGTATATGCAAAGAAAACAACAGGAAGTTATCTTAAGAGTAAAAGAATATTGGATATAGCCAGAGACTGAGCAAGAGTGCCTTTCACTGGGTTTCCCATAAATACAGCTGCTGTTATCCCTAACTACTGGTTCCCTAAGGGTTTAGAGGAAGTTAATTTCTTGTATTGTTTTGCTTCCCACTTGAGTGAACGCCATAAACAAAACCATCATCATGACTCTCTTGCTTTTGTTAGAAATGTCAGGCATTTCACCCCAGAATGAACAGACCAGAAAGCTAAAACACATTCTTGTCCTGAGACACAAAACAAGGTGCAGATACTTGCATGGGAAAGCAGAAATATCAGTTGTTGCCCATGTTGTACCTCTTCCCTGGCAAACAAAACTAAGAGCTATTCAAAGTGATGCACTGAATGACTCCAGTTATGAGGTGCCCAGCTTAAGACATATTGTGGATCTGATTTTCTCAGATAGACAATCTGCCGCTCCTCTTATCTTCAGGTGTTTTTTAGGATGGCTTAGGGATTCCATTTTTTGTCTGGGATCTATCCTATTAGGCAAGTCTAGCTACAAGAGTGATCACTGGAAACAAAACTCTTCACACAGTTTAGAAGAAAGGAATACTAGTACTTACTGTTGGCAAATATCTGGTTACCAGTGCAGGAATCATACTGCTCAGGCTGACAGCAGTAGTGGTTCTCACATTTTACATCAGACAACACACTCAAAAACTCAGTATAAATAAAAGGGCAAAGTGCACAGTGCAAATATGCAAACTGTGTCTCTTCCCCCTTTCTCTGCAATTTCAGTGGAATGTCTCCAAACTCACATCATTGTAACATGAACTGACAAGCTGAGGATTAAGGGGTACAATGTTTTTTAAAATGTACGTTCAGTTCTCTGGAAGTGAGAGGATGAGAAGCTGCTGTTCAAGGACCTTTCCCAAAGATCTGTGTAAGGAGGATTAATCCTTAGTCACTCAAGAAGGGGCCCCAGAAATCATACCAAGAGTTAGGCTACAGAAAGGCAATCAACAAAATCTGTCAGCTGAACATTCTCTCCTGGACAGTGTTTGCAAAAGGATCAAAATCAATCACATTTCCCTACATAACGCAGAAGTCAGTAATTTGAATTACTTTCAGTGCATCTGATAGAATCTGATCCCAAAAGGTCTGTAGTCATTATTACAGAACATTTCTCCTCTGCCCACACTGAGCCCATGAAGTGAGTCTGTAAAGGCAGCTTATGTGAATGGATGTCAAACGCAGCAGCACAGAGGGCTGCACCGGTATCACCGGACCTCTTGCCTTCAAACTGCTGCACTGAGTTCCTTGCTTTCATCTGGAAGGTGGAGCAACCCTTCCCAGTGCCTCCGGTCTGCCAACGTTAGGAGGTGAGAGCACACCCCTCAAAGGGGCAAAGCCAGGTCTGCAGTACTTCATCTTAATACACAAACAAGAGCCAGTCCCAGCTGGTTACAGGAATCATAGGTACTTCCAACAAGTCTGGAATAAGAACTGCGTTCTTAATGCCACCAGGTTTAAAAGCATTACTTTCTGGAAAATGTCTTCAAACAAAATGATTTACAAGACTTAATGAAATATTTATACTGAAAAAAATACTGGAGAAGTGATTAATTGATAATTGCCTTATTATTTCCAATATGAAGATGTTCACTTTGAGCCTTAAAAATCTAATTTATATATTTTCTTGATTAAAGTTGATATTTTCTATTTTTTTTTTTGATCCAAAGTCATTCTCACCGGGAAGAAAAACGTTAATGTCAGTTTTAAAGTATATTTTAAGTGCACATGAAAGGAAAAAACAAACACCTGCCCTTCATCTCACCTGAACTGAAATAAATGCTTCAAAGGTGCACACAAGACTGTGTCATTCACACTTTCAAACAATTGTGAAAATGTGCAACTATGCCAGAAGTTCTCAGAACTTTGCTGTGACAGCTGATCAATGGAATGAGATTTTACATTATTTAGAGGAAAATCATAAAGTACTGTCAAATTATATACTAGCCATGCTTCTAGCAGGTAGTTGTGAAATAAAGTTGTTGCCTTTTTAAACAGTTCTTGATATCAGTTTCCTTTGGTTTCAAATTATGCTTTCTTTACTGCCAGCCTCAGCCCCTTCACCAAAGGTTGAAAGAACAAGTATTCTCAGGAGCACCAGAGCAAAAGCAAAGGGGTCTTCATGTGCTTTGCACATTTTATCACTTCCTCCAAGCAACACAAGCTGCTTTTATTAATGCCTTTATGTTTCAAGTCCACTATAAAGAACCATTTACTGTATAATAAAAAGAAACCTTGGGCCATATGTGCTGGGAATTGGAGTTCTCCACTTATAGCAGAGGGAATTCTGATCAGAAACAACCATCCTTTATGATCACACAGTCTGTTAGTAGCAGGTAACGTTTTTTAAAGGAATGGAAAAATACTGAAGACAATCTGAAATTTTAGGAAAGAAAAAAAAAATTGCTATGCACCCCAGGCTGCAGGAAGCCAGTCTAAAATTAACTTCTCATTCCTTGGAGTTACATATGCAGATATTTTCAGCAAATCCCATATAAGATATTTTGCATGCTAATTTCTTTAACAAATGAAAGCTGAACTACACATTAGGAAAAAACTTGTAGACAATATTAAAATGTACTCTTTGGTAGGAAATACATTTAAATATTAAACAGGGGGTTGGTTTGGGGTTTTGAAAGCCACTTTTTCTTGGAATGTAATTAAAGTTAAAAATATAGAGCATTTTTTAATAAGTTCACAAGTACTAGGTAAAATCAATGTTTGTTATATCTGTGTAGAGGACACACTGGACTGCTTCTTCCATGAATAAACGTTTCTTTATCCTCAGTGCATTTGGGTTTTTTCCCCTGGACATTTTTAGAAATAGAAGAGCTGAACATATTTAGAGCAAAAAGCAGCTGTTCTGCAAACTCTTATTTAAAATAAATAAATAAATAAATATCACTCCTGAACCACATAAAACTGCATACATATTGCCTAACTCGAATCCCAAGTGTAAGGGTACCAATCTTAAGGCAAAACCTTCCTTTGGCAAATCAAAAATTTGCCTCGATGGAGTGTTTTTTTAAAAACTTGTGCCTGGTGAATCACGTCACAGGAGGGACTTCCACAAAGATTTTTACCAAGAAAGTTCACTTAACAAGATGGAAAAAGTCAGCTAAATAATGAAATACCTAAGGAGTTGCCACATCACTGACTTTTTAAGTCTATAATGGAGGTTGGTCCCCTTTTTACTTTTAGGAATTGGTACGGGGGCAGCATTTTGGAATTCCAGTCAAGAGCTGAATTTTGCCCTCTATGTGTGTATATTATGAGAGGGACCGTGCCCTAAATAACTTATAAATGGTGAGATGGAAAAAAGAAGCTAAAATATTGGAAGGAATGGAAGTTGTAAGACATGCCACTACGTATCTGCTAAAGATCTCAATACTGAGATGGGAAGAAACCCCTGATTTTTGTTACTAACACCCACTTCTGCAACATGCTACCCCAATTCTGCTTTCAGCCACTGAAAAGTCACTGCAGTTAAAACTGTCATTCTAACTCCAAGCTCCAAAAATAACTCTGGGCACAGAAAACAAGGTGCCATGATTCAAAGACTCATAGAAGAAGAGTATCTAGAGCTACTTTAAAAAGAAAGCCCTTTCAGAAGAGCAGAGTTCATTTTCCCACAAAGAGTTCATTAGAATTTCAACAGTGAAACATGTATGTGTGCAGTACGCAACAGATACTTAATGAAGCAAGAATTTCTCATCCCCAATGCTTTCACAATAGTGTGGTTCTAGAATTACTGATAATTGGACAGATGTGCCAGAGGTAGTACTGATACTACAAATAGAAGCATTTCAGGTTTGCACTGAATGTCGCTGGGACAAGGATTGATGCGCAGACAAAACTCACCCACTAAGAACACATCCAGCTCTAGGCAGCTGAGTTTTTGCTTCATTTGGAGGCCTATTAGAAGCAATAATTATTTAATATATAATTATTAATTATTAATTAATTAATCATATGTCCATTCCAGTAAAGTCCAGTACAGAAGGCTCACAGCCATTACCTGAGAAGCATCAACAATCAGTGGGGAACAAGTATTTGGGAGCAATAATCAAATCCAAGTTAAACAGTTAAGTTTACATTTCATGAAGTGTCACTGAAGTATTTATAAAGGAAAGTTATAAGATTCAGCTATAAGATTCAGACTGCTTTCTGAAGGAATTTTTAATGATTAAAAACTCTCTCATCACCCCAATTCACTCCCCAAGAAGCTCTGGTAGACCATCAATAGACAGACAGCTGTCTGCATACTACAAAGAACTTACTCTGCTGCCTTTCTATATTAAACTGGAAATCCCAACTTCCAGCTCAAAGCTGCACCCTCCCAAGAAAGAAAAATACTACAGCATTATATATATAAAAATCACCATTTTCTCACTAGTAATATTACTAATATTATCAATATTATCAATAAACATTCATCTCCCACTACCACAACAAAATTGGAATGATAATCTTATAGTGCTCAACAGCAGAGACTGATACCATGACCTGATTTACTAGGGTTCACAATCTATGTACTGCACTACAGTGCTTTTTAGGGCTTCAGTTTCAATTCTTAATAATTTTTGGTAACATGAGCACAGATATTTTCTGGTTTGTATTGGTTTATTCCTCTTTATGTGAGCTTACTACCATTTAATCATTCACTGCGTACTAATCTATATTTTTAACTATATCTATTTTTAACTCTATCATCATATGCAATAGACAGTAAATTTTAATGCTGTGTGGAAGAAACAGACTTGGAAGAGAAACAGATGTCAAGTACTTCTTCCTGAATTACATATAAACTGCAATGTCACGTCCCACAAACATAAATCATATGCCAGTAGCAGACAAACACAGTCTTGTTCCTGAACACTACTCTGGTATTTATCCTTTTATACTGTGATTTTCTTCCCACCTCAGCTTTGGGATATATTTCACTAATCCAAGTTTTCCATGGCATATAATCACATGAATTATTTGTATCCTATTCCTGTTTCAGCACGGAAAACCCACTACTGTGCCAGCAATGCAGGTGAGACGGTGCCTGCCTAAAGTTTACAGCTAATAAATTAGGGTAAGATGGCACAGCATTCAATTATTTAAGAATTGCATTTGTTCTCATTACATATATAAACTTGTCATTTTATGATAATATTCAAACAGTATTAACTTGACTACATGCTGGACAGCAATTAATTCTATTGTATCTACGATTAACAAGCCTTCATATCCCTACAAGGTTGAATCTGCCTTCTATTTGCTGGTAGAGATCTAATGTCATTCATAAAAAGCAAAGGCCCACATTTTAATAATTATTCATTGCTTTTAGACAGGCTAAATATATATTAAAAAACCCATTCCTGAATGCCAGTGTTTAGAGTTGCTCAGAATACACAGTGTCTCTTCCACAGGGGTGTCCCAGCAGCTTTCAGGCCAAGAACCATCCAGCTCCCACCTCAGGAAACGTCCAAGCCTCACAACAGTGACCAAGGGCAAAATGTCAGTAAGGGCTCTGGCAGAAGACAGGCAGTAAGGTCAGGTCTTTGTATGTAACTGCTCCTGCAGCACAGGCTCTCTCCCTCAAAACAGGGCTTAGTTCCTATGGATGCTTTTGTTTGCTCTGAAAGCCGCTTAATTGACGAAAATAACTCCTATCAAAGCTAATAATTCATCATTTGAAAGAACTCTAAAATATAAGACATGGCAGCAGCCAGCAGGGGACCTGCCAGCCTTCCCTGCTGGAAACCCACCAACAGCTGCTGTGGGACAGCAGCTCCTTTTCTCCTTCTTTCCCGTGGTGAACACCAGCAAGGGCTCGTCTCGGGGAGCTCCCCACAGCAGCAGCAGAAGGACCCTCGAGCTTCAGCCTGCTGCCATCACAACAGGCATCGGCCGCTGAACTCCTGCAGACTGCCCAGCCTGCTACAGACACATCTGCTTCCCCAGCCATTTTGCTCCTGCTCCTTTCTTCATCTTCCCAACCTCCTCTCCTCTTTTGCCTTCTCTCCCCAGACCCCTCAGTCCCCCCAAGTGAAAGCAGCAGGCAAACAAAAGGCCATTCACCTGGGCTCAAATGAACTCAACTGCTCCATCGTTTTTTCCCAAACTCTGATCTTTAAGGCTGTTTTCCAGAGGGTCCATAAAACACACTCCTTACTGTAACTGGGAAGGGAGTATCATTTGGTAGCAGAGTTCTTCTGCACATTAGGCTGCCAGGACTGTGATGAAAGCAGTGTAACATTTGGTGTAGAAAGTTCACTAGTAAGTAATTCCTAGAGTGGGAATTTCAGGTAGATGGTGAGGACATAGCATAGAAAACACTTTATTTATGATTTACAAAATCTGTTATTGTTTCCAGATAACAGAGGATTAAAAAATAAAATCATTTAAAGTCTACAAAAATCTAGAAGTTTAGATTATTTTCAGGCAAGCATTCTCATTTATGGTATATAATCACACATGCTTTTACAACCACTAAAAATAAAATATTCCTTCCATGACTTGAAACTAGCTCTTTTCTGAGCATACAAGAGACACCATAAATTGGATTAAAGCAAACCTACACAACCTTGGAACCCATAATGACAAACTTACAAAGTTTAAGAAAGTTAGTTCTCTGAGGACTAGAACAACAATACATTATAAAACTTTTTCCATGGGAGCCATTTATGTGAAAACAAACCAAAGAATAAGTTTAAAGCTGACATAAAAATAAAAACATGGAATGAAGTTAATTTCTGGTGTTATTCCATTCCTTTACACCATGGGTCAACTTCTACCATGATTCGTAGAAATACTGTCATGATTCATCACAGTAAAAAAAAAAAAACACCAAAAACTTATTTAATGAAATAATCAAATTAAGTAGATGAACTAGGAAACAGTTGTCAGAAAGATTTCAAATTAAAAGTATACTTTCCACCAGCATTAAATAAACTCCATTTTCTTAAATGCATTTTTAAGTTCCCAAAGCAAACTTATCAAATTAGCATGAGAAGCAAACAAGAATGAGCTATTATAATGCCAATATTACCTTCATCAAGCAGATTAACTCTTGCTAATTATTAAATTACACATCTGGCCTGCTGCATACAGGTTCACAAGTTCTAATTAGCTGTTTGAAAGTGTTCAGGGTGGTAGCTGAATATTCGCTGGGCGTAGGGATCGCTGTCCGTGGCCAGTTTCTGTCCCGTGTAACGGTGGTAGCTCTCCGGATGGAAGTGCTCACAGTGCAAGCTAATCCATTCCCGCTCAGTACTGTACCTTTCTGCTTCAGCAAGGATTCTGGTGAGAGCCATGATATAACTCAGGGCCATCTGCAGGGTCTCATACTTGGAGAGCTTCTTATCCTGGCCCCACTGCGGGACCACTTTTCTCAAGCGATCGAAGGCTGTGTTCAGTCCTTGCATCCGTCGCCTCTCCCGGGCGTTGGCAGCCAGTCTTCTCTTCGCAGCGTTCTCCATCCTCTCCGAACTGCACTTCACAACACAGCCTGCTCCACTCCTGCACTGCATGTCTGATTCCACACCTGAATCCAACTGACTGGATTTACAGGTTTTCATGTTTGATGCAGCTTCAGTTTCACAGACACAAAGATTACTTCGTAAAAATTAGGTATCTAGGAAGTGGTAAGGAAAGCACTCTTGTGAGTTGCCTGCATACCTCTTGGATCTGTTTCCAGATCACAGTGACAGAATATTTTTCTTAGCTTCTTAAAAAAAAAAAAAAGAAAAAAAAAAGTCTTCTTGTTCTTCTGGAAATGCCCAAAAATGTTTCTTATTGTTTAAAGAAAGAATGAAGAATTTTTTATGTCTTATGCTTTCATTCTTTTAATTTCTTTAATCTCAAAGAGAGAGAAAACAATGAAATCTCCCTTCTCAAAATTTATGTTACTGAAGAAAGTGACCCATTTAATCCAACCAGGATTCCAAATGACTATTTCAAATGAGGGAAGCTCTGATTCAGTTTAGGAGAGTGTTCTGAAACGGTGAATGGTTGCCATCTGAAGGTGTAACTTGCTAACAGAGATCTCTCCTTTGGCTCCTGCTGGCCAGCAATGCCTGTGTTGTACGGACAAGATGAGGCTTTATAGGAACTGCAAAAGCTAAACAGGTGGCAGCAGGTGGGCAGGCGGCACTCTGCTCCCATCCCAGTACCTTCCCACCCTGGGAACTACAGGGAAGAAAAAAAAAACCAGAACAGTAAAATCTGAACATTACAGCCTTCATCTGGTGAGAAGTCTTCCAAAGCCATTCTGTCCAGCCCTAACAACTTGCCATCTGGAGTAGTGTCTGGCTGACCCTGGGCAGTTAAGCAAAAGATCTTTTCAAAGGATAAATCTGTTGCAACACAGGGAGAAAAAAAAAAAGTCTCTGTGCATTGTATATTTGTACATTAAAGCACGTGAAAATTCTGGTGAAGTGTTGATGACAGAAGAAATAACTGTTTTAATGAAAGAGGAGAAATGGCTTAATGATAGGCAGCTGAGAATACTGTTTTGCACATATGGTACCAAAATAAGTGAACTCAAACCATTAGAAACCCCTCAGCAAGCACAATTTTAATCCTGTATAAAGTACACAACATTGCAGTCAGAGTAGTACCTTGAGAAAAATGGGGACTATGGATTCACCTGTCAGCAAATTCAGTGTCATGAAACCACTGGAATATATTTAAGAGTTAAAATGTAGCTATGAGTTTATCTAATAATGATTGCAAAAATACATAGGTTATGATGGTCACACACAAAACCACAGAAGTATAGAAATAGTCTGAAAACTGCCCTTTTTAATACACCATATTAAAGTATTTATGTGCATTTTATATGAGTTTGAGATATTACTAAAAAGACACTTCTAAATAAGTGACGAGAATAAAAGAGGATGTGGAAAACAAATCTGCTTGCTGGCAGCAAGGGAACCATTCTGCTACCAACTGTAATGACAGAGAAGCCACCATATATACACCCACACCCCATAATCAAAACATCTTTCTTTGACTGTACTTGTAATATTAAAACCATAACTACATAAACTTAGGAGGATATATCACACAATCATTTTATGATGCACATAAAAGGGGATTAAAAAAAACCCTGCCACACAATGATTTATTATCTGTATTGATTTCAAACTTAATTAAATTGTTACCAGCATTCATAAATTAGTAACTTTTTTCATTAGAGATTGAATACTGTATATTTATTTAGAACTATAGCTCAATTGTTTTCACTATGACTCCCAAACTTGGTGTAGTTGTAAACAGCTGATTAATCCCTAGCAAAAGCAATGACAATGAAGTGAGGTTGAATAATCCAAAAACAATAGGATGCAATTGAACACTAATGGACTCCAGCACGACAGATGTTGAACGTCGGCTGTTACGCCCAGTTGCTCTGCTCTTAATATTCTGCATCCTAATGATGGTGAACCGAGATGAGGGTCGGGGGTAGGGGCTCTCCATTATCCCATTATCAAAATGCATGCCACTTCTTCAATTTTTAAAGAAGTACAACTGCATCATGTTTCATTAGAAACGCTCCGCTTTGCTCTCTGTGTGCACTGACCTGTTCTGCCAGACAGAAAGAGCTACAACCACACGTTGAAGTGCTCCTTTCTGACCAACCATTTCTGATTATCCCTGTGAGGGAGAGGTGAGAACAGCACCTTACAAAACCCCACATAACCATATGTCCTTCCTCCCACCAAAAAAACTCAGCAATTAGAACTTGTGAGATATTTTCCTGAAGGCACTTCACGGGAAGTACATTAAAAAAAATACACATCTGATCCTCATGTTATTGGTAGAGCATATTCTGATGCTACTGCAGCCTTCTATGCCCAAATAAGTTTGTTAAATCCTTTATCTCTTACAATGAATTTAAAAATTATGTTTAACATAAAAGAAAACAATAGAATTAAGGTATGCCATCAGTTACTAAATACTGTATGTTCTCATAAGACAGCTATTACTCAATTCAGGTAATTAATCACTCAGTGTTAGGAGTGCTGCTAACTTCAAACCAGAAATAAAGAAAGCTTCCCTTTCAAATGTCATATGGTATAATACTGTATTTTTTCACTTGTAAGTTGTCTTTTTTTTAACTTACTATGTGCTGCTAGTCCTAATTGATTCACCACCCTTATGCTTTAACTAACATATTACTATAATCTCAAGAGAGAAGCCGTGATTTATCTCTAAACAAACTCTACCATTAGCTTAAATGGTTTACTACCAAATCACAGGACTCAGATCCATTTGGATTAATAACAACCCCCTAACAGGATTTTATAGCTTATAGGCAAAGCTAAAAAAATGCTCTGTGTCTGATGAAAACACCTGCTTTTCATCACTTCATTTTTTTTTAAAGTTTCTGCTTTAAGAAAGAGAAACACAAAGTATCGATGTCTTATCCATACACATCAATTAATTTAGTTCATTTACACAGCCCCCCTGCACAGCCATATGAGAATACATTATTTCAAACTCAAACTGCTTTATTGCTCAGCAAATAAGAGAAAGGGTATCAGTTGAAATTTTCCCAGATTTCCTTCACTTGGCTTGATTTCCTCTATATATCAGCTCGTCTCAGTTAGTGTTTATGTCATTTTATTCCCTTCTCCCTTTATTTTTCATAATTTCTCAGAGAGAATAATATTTGAATTTTTTTTCAAATTATCATCACTATTTTATGTTTTTAAAAAGCTATTAATGTATTCTGACATGATATACTGCTGTGGTGCTGAAAACTTTTCAAGATCCAAACATGTATTAGTCTCATGGGTTTTGTACACCAACCATTTCATCAGAAGTTCCCTTTTACTCTTATTTTACTGTCATAAGACAATCTCAAGCCAGAGGAACATTAGAATCACCAGAAAGTTCTGTGTCACCTTTTGAATCTCTAACTATGCAGGTACAAATTTAGTGCTACTCCATGGTCTTTGCAGCATTATTCTTGAGTCACATTTTAACTTCAAAACAGTATCATTTATCAAAATATTCTGTTTTCCTCAGAGAAAAACAAGAGAGATGCATAAGAATGCTATTTCAGTCCTAACCCAAATTATTTTAGCATCTTTAAGCCATCACTGATATTAGGAAAATAGAGAAGAGTTTCAGTGCATTAAAGAAATTAAATAGTTTCAGGATTTATGACTACATAGATAAAGTCATAAAAATTGTCTATTGGTTCCAAGTTAATAACTCAGATGCTGATTATCACAGCTCCCACTAACAGATTAATATCTCTCACTTGCACTACTATAGAAAGCACAACCTAATTACTTCTGTTGTGGATTAACTGCGGCCAAAAACTAAATTTAAAATCAAGTAAAAGCAATATTTCTGGTTAAAGTCTAATTCCTCAATACATTCTCTTCTCTAATTGTACTAAAAATAACACGTACAGGCAATATATCAAAACAAGAATCTTACCTCTCCCTTCCAGCCAGAACTGACTCATTCATCTCAGGTAGATCCTTTCGAAAAGCCTCCTCAAGACTTCCCAGCACTGTAGTTTACACTGAGGGAAGCTCAAAGACTGGCATGCTGTGTGCTGCTTGATCAAGAGCAGGTGGGTAGCTACCAAAACACAGCCATCCTTAAGGACCCAATTTCTTGTAACATTTGACTCAGCTCAAAGGAAATCACACACAGGTGTGTGGAATCCTGTATTTCCCTGCCTTGGTTATCTGCACTGTTTTCCCTGTAGCGGCTACAGGACGATCAGAAAATGCTGTATCCTGAACTGACGCTAACTAATACTGGGAAGTTGAGTAGCAAACTACACCTGCAAGAGGAGTCTGCAACCATTTCACCCAGGGCTTCCCACCCTCATCCTGGACACCCTTTCCCATGAGTGCTCAGGACATTTCAGTTTCCTCTTCAGTCTCCAGTTGAAATCTTCTTTCTCGTAGCTCACGTAAATCTCCCAACTACACGTAAGGCTCTACTTGCTATACCCTCCATTTACCACTTCTCAATTCACCCATTTCTCCTTGCCTATCATCCTCTCTGTTCCACAGTATCTTTCTTAATCAACTTTCCCTCAGGTGAGGCTCAAAAAACACAGGTTTCCCCAGCGATCCTGCACAGAACACCCTTTCAACATAACTTTGTGTCAAAGCATGCTTTTGCAGCAGTAGGTCTGAAACCTCCTGACAAACCAGGAGTGAGAAAGGGTTCCTTTTCTCATGGCACTAGAGGAACACGTTTTGAACATTTAACTGTTTCTCACCTACATTATGCACCTTTATATGTGCACACACACATATACACCAGACATCTTAGGAAAGACGTTTCCACTTGGAATGAAATCACAACCCATTGCACCACTAAAGCAGTGATAAAGGCTCTGACATATTAAAAAGCTGGTGAATTTTCTGAGCACTGGGCACCATATATGATCTCGTGTGCTTGAAAATATAGTTATCTACCAAGGTCAATTCCACCTGCACACGCTCTGCAAAAGCTGTCCTGATGTTTTCCACAAAGGGACCTACAGACATGCAACAGGAGATACACAGTGACCTTTTATTTTCCTGTATACCCAATTTCAATGAGACAAGAGTCTTCCAGAGAAGACCTTCCATTACCATATAGCTTGAGAATTATTAAAACACACCAAGAAACAGACAAAGGAAGAGATCCAGTTTACCCTCCTGAATCCCGACAGGAATTACTATTTTTTATGATCTTCAATAGGTATTTTCCTAAGCTGTTCTCTAAAACCTCTAACAGGGTAAGTAGCAGCACAAGCGATAAATTATTATCTTCTAAAATACTGCATACCTTAGGATTAGAAAGATGAAGTAGGTGGTTATGATAGCAGAATGAAGCATAAACTCAGGACTCTTGTGTTCAACTCCGGATTCTGGAGAGAGTAATGCTCCAGAGGTTATTTATCTCTTAGTCCTTCCTGACTTCCCTCTGTTGCGGCCCCTCCACTTTCTCTGACTTTTTCAGCTGTCTCACATGACAATGTCCAATTCTCATCCTGCTCATTCCTCACACCTGTGCATCACAGTCCCCGCTGGAAAATATTCAGGCTCTTTGAGGTTGCAGTGAGGTGAGTTCCTGCGGTTCCCCCCTCTGTACACATGGGTCTCCAAACACAGTTGGATGGTCCTTTTAACCTCAAACCAGAGACATTTGTTCCAAAAGGATTCTGCAGTGATGGCAACAGCCAAAGCCCAGCAATTTAGGAACCAGCAGAGGTGAATGAAGATGCATTTGTTTTTAAAATTTCATAAATGTAACTAAATGTAATGAGACCCTGACACTGAAGCAAGACCAGTGCTACAAACAAAACCAAACCAAAAATCCTAAACCTGCTGCAAAGAACTAAAACGTCTCAATAGGAAATCAGCTCAGTGTTCTTCCTTAATCAACATACATGGGCAGTCTCAAGCAGAGGCTGTGATTTGTTGATGCATCTTACCTGCTGAAATATCAGCCTTTTGCTGGAGCAGGTGGTGCTGCTTCCTCCAAACACTGGCAAGGGAGGCAATACCACAGCTACAGGGTGTCAGTTCCCCACCTTGACTTTGTGAAAAAACACTCTTTTTTTTACATGGTAATAAGTAACTCTTAAGTTACTTATTTGCTATGCCATGAGCAGCACAAGAAACACCTCAACATTAATGCAATCATTGTTAAAAGAACCCCTAATTTTAGCTGTTCTACATTATATTTATTTTTTTTTTAATTAGACAAAAAATATATCAGAACCATTCACAAGTTAGCCTTTAAAATCCATTTTTTTCCTTTGGAATTCAGAACAAAGCCTATAAAAATTCCTAAAACCAGAAATTGAACAGGTAACTATGCTGACAGTTTGGAATTTCATTGTGGAACTAAATTACTTCCCTGGAAGGCTCTCCACGGCTACCTGTTGAAGATCACTAATTATCGATGTGTGAAATGACACCTCCCTTTTATTTTCTGATAAACCTTTTTCTCTTGATACGTGGGGGTTGTCTCCCTGACACACAGGAGAACTAAAGCTGCTCATACAGTCCATACAGACTCTTAGTATTGGCAGTGATACTTTATCACAGCCCAGGGAAGAGACAGCTGTTACAGGAGTGGAGCTTTCTGTTTACTCTTGAGAGTAGAGAAAGGGAGATGGTATCAAAGGAGAGAAACGTAAGAACATGCTCCCCCCGAGTTTCCCAGATACCTCATCAGAAAAACCCTTATTTAAAGCCAAGCCAACAAACTGCTGGCACATGCAGATTTTGATCAAGCAAGTACCTTGACATAATTCAAAAGTAAGAACAAATTGCAGCATGTTACCTATTATATTAAAACTTTTCTGAATGACTTATAACTGTGAAAAAGCTGCACTCCCTGAATAAAAGCACCCTTTCTCTCCCAGTGACAAAAACAGCTGGTCCACCTCACTTCTAGTGAGTTGTTTTTGCTTATATGGCAACTGTCCATGGGACAGGATCAGCAACAGCCTCTATGAACACTCATCTTGCTATTCCTTCCACCAAGAATGTCAATTTTCTCCATTCTTTTCTCCAGTGAAAAGTCCCTGTCCATATGCTCTATCAAGAGGCATAAAGACCCTCAGAGTGAAGGTGACATCTGCCCTGCACCTGCACCCACAGAAAACCAAGGAGACATGAAAATGAGTGCTGCAATGCACTGGTGAGACATCATGACCTGGGTAAAGTTTCTGTACCATAAAGACTTTGCAACCTGCAACTTGCTTCACTCAAAGCACAGAAATAATTAATGTGCAGGAACATACAAGATAGCTTAAGTATGAAAATGAGTGCTGAACCTGTGGAAAATAGAAATACTTCTTGACAAGTAGACAAAAAACAAAAGCCATTGAGAATGGTCCCATTATGAGAAGAGGAAAAGCACACAAGAATCTCTGTGGGGGATAAAATATGGTATCTACTGTAAAAAACCCGTAAAGACTTGGGTATATTTAATATTCAACCCTAAGTAGTCTCACTGAATTGAATGGTAATCTGTTTACAATATGTAAGGTAAACACCAGCACCTGAATTTCAGGGGAAAGAGAAAAAGCAATAAAAGGAAATGGGGAAAAAACAAGGGCCACAAGATGAGATACAAGCAGGGATACAGGCAGGAAAATTAAAGGGGAATAATAAAACAAAAGTAGGTTTCGAGTGGACTGGGCTACAACAGCTGACAGTGGCTGGAACTGTCATAAGTCCGTAAGATTAGGAGCTGTCTTTTTTTTTTCTTCTCAAACCCATTGACTCGTTGTAACATGAATAAAAGAAAGTAATGCCCTTTGGAAATGAATTACAGTTATACAGCTACTTCCTAAACAATTAGGAAAAGGGCTCTCAAAACTCCTCATCTCCCAAAAATGTAATGAATGCTACAGTTAATGTTGCTTGCCCAAAACAGAACCGTGTACAGATTGTGCCACAGTTTATGGACTGAAATAAAAATACATGAAGCAACAATGGAGAGAGCGATGCCCAAGGATGCTGCAAGCTTTTTATAAGACAATTTTTCATTTCAGGAGGAGTTATTTTCTTGTGCAAACAGGCATAAAATTACTACCCAGTGCACTGCTTCTCATTGATTTCTACTTGGCACAGTTTGCCAGATGCTGTTTGGTCTAAGTGTTGCCTTGACCTCCGCTGGTGACGCTGGCCCCTTTTTGCTTTGTGGCGCAGCATTTTCCCAGCAGGGAGGTCCCACCCCTCAAATAGTTCAGTTGCAACTTTTGCTAAAGGCTTGTAGGTTCCCCATATGTTGCAGCGTAGGGGACAGCCTGACTGGAATTAAGTCAGGAGTGGCGTCCAGCCCTGTGGCTGGAGCTGGCCCAGAGGAGATTAGAAATGCCCCAAAACTAATTAAATATTTTGTCTCCTGCTGGTAAACAAAGGCGAGCGAGGGCAAAAATACCAAATGCCTGATTTAACTGGGATCTGTAAGTAGCTTGACAACAGCAACCCTGAAGTCAGCGATGCATGATTTAAAAGCCCCTAATGGGTCAAAGCTGTTACACAAATGAGACTTCTGTTGATTATCCTTCACTTTATATATTTGCAAAACTGTTACATAAATGTACTCACTATCAGCTCCCAGAGCATTGCACAACAGCATTTCTGGGGTAAGTGCCATGCAGTCCCCATATTTATTTGGAAGCATTCTTAACTTTCCCTTTTGCACTGATAAAATACAGGAAAAAAAATATAATAACTCAAGAAAATATGTGCAAATAAGAAGCATCAGCGTTTTCAGTAACATTTTCAAGGATCTGAACTGTCAAGTGTTGCTTCACAAAAATGAAGACAAGAATTCTCTCATGTAATAGCTAGTAACATTTTTTAAACATTGCCAGCTAAGTACCTTTTCAAGGCACTTTTATTTAAATAAATACATATAGAATATATATAATCAGTTAAATTATTTAAATGCAGAATAATATATATTTAATCTGCTAAATTATTTAAAAAATGGATCTAATGTTTTTGATACATACAATTCAGATTTGATGTATTCAGTTGTGTAAATTAAAAATCCACTCTCGTGGCATTTTAAATATTGTGTGTCCATAAGGGTATACTATGTTTTAAAAGACACTAGTGCAGACTTAACTTCTTTCCTTTTAAAAGTGTGTCATAGCTTTCACCTAAATATTCCATGAATATGTTTTAGAATGCTAAGTGAAGAAATGTCCTACAAAAATCCTGTCAGGAAAGAAAATGAGAATTCTAATTTGATGTTCTGTGTACTGATTTCCCATACATGCTTAACTTCATATGTTTCTGCCATCCTACTGCAGTTCATGGGACTAATCCACTGTCCAAGGACAAAAATAGCTGTTTGGTTGGCCAGGACCTCAGTGCAAAATGCTGTCAGTGTGAACTAAAAGTGACTTGTTAATGAAAACACCTCTTCTGGGAGGGCCTGTGTTCAATCTTTATATCTTCCATAAGCCCATTTTTACTTTTTTTTTTTTTAATCTTTACAGCAAGGTTATCTTTATTTGCTGAAATTTGAAACAGCGAAAAATGGCAAGGATCAAATATATGAGTAAAAGAAAAGGAAACCTTAAAATCAATTGATAGATATGTATATACACATATAAACACAGGCAAAAAATAAATATACATCTCGCTTCATTTTTATTGCATTTTACCACTAGATTTTTACTTTATAATTTAACTGTTCTGCAAATTAAGTAATCCTGGCTCAGTTTAAGTAAAGGTTTATAGCAAGGGATGATGTTGCAATTACTGCTTCCCAAATGAACCAGGAATTCTTGTAGCTCTGTCTGTCCCTGCCCAGACAGCTGAGAGCCCACAATCACACACATATTCCACATCTGCTCCTTTGTCCAAGTGGACAGCAGGACGCCACAAAGGTTTCCTCCATCCGAAGAGAGGCAACTCTAAAAGATTAAGATGTTCCAGTTGGGCACATGGTAACATGTGATGGTTGGGATGCTCGGATGCCCCAAGTGTCCCCTCTCCAAACGCTAACGAATTGGATGTGACGGGTGTATTCGAAAAGCTACTGGTAAAGGCAGTTGTGAGTAAAGGAACACTTAATGTCATGATTGCTAATAGAGCAATAACAGTAATAATAGTGCTGCTTTTAGAATGGACAAAGGACAGTGTTTCCCGTTAGGTACGTGAGAATAAAATGTGAGAAGCCATGATTAGAAGAGCAAAAATCTCACTTCACCTGGTGTCCATAGCAAAAGGACTGAATATTTGATGTCAAAAAGCTTGTCGGTTGGGTTTTTTTCTCCCATGAAGCTAGTTATTTCTTTTAATTCCTTATTTTGTCAGGATTCCATTTCTTGAATGTCAGCATTCTATTGGATTTTCACGGAGTTTTCTTTTGAATTATATAAATTCGAAGGTGGGAAAGTTTTCTCAGACTTAATTATTATGATAGTGGAAATTTCAAATTAGGAACCTCAATAATTTTTACAGAAATATATTCTGCCATAAGAAAACAGGTTTCCTTGTTTCCACACAAAATAAATGACACAATCATTCTTATTTAATCAGATACATTGTGGTTTATGTCATCAACTACTCATGGACTTTAAGCCCTAATGCAAAAATGCAGGAAGGCATTTCTGTTGCAGCTGGTATTGTTCACCTACAATTGAGAAGTAAAAAGGTATGTATTACTTTTTTTTTTCCTTACAGCTTAAAAAAAAAGTGTCTGAGCACAGTAATAATGATATTTACATAATTCAGGCTCACTGAAAAATGTGCATTGAATAAAGGTGCTATCAGTTTAAAGAACTAGGGACATTTCCAAAATCAACCACCAGGAAAACTCCCTGTCCAAGTTCTACAGCACCAAAACCAAACAAACCCCCCCAAGGTTTGAAGGCCATGAACTGGGAACACAGAATATATTTTCAACAAAAAATTCCTAGATACTTTACCACAGAATATCATAGATTTTTCCATATGCTTACATTTTTATATTAAATCTGGACATTGTTTTCCTACACCTAAATCACAAAGCATCAGCACAGATTGCTTTGTGGAATGTTACCATCTGTAGTACATGTTGGGGTCACCAGATTAGATGATGGCCTTATGAAATGCAGAAAAGACCCACAAAATACCTAATAATTCAAGACAGTGATTCAATGAGAGTCTGAAACTCTGAATAATTCTGTCAAACTGCATGCAGATTCATGTCCCTTACTTTCCAAATCTCTAGCAAAAGCATGTGTCTTCTTTGAGGTGAATGGAAAGCCTTTAATGTATCTCAGCCACTCAGAGAATAAAGAAGCTGTAAAATGCAAAGTGCTCAATGAAGAGGAAACAAACCCAAATATTTTACTGGCATCCTCTGAACACTGAGGAGCATGGCTGACAGAACAGGAACGTGTGTCACTGCACAGGGAACACCAGCTTGTCTCATTTCTTTCAGCAAGGTTGTTTTCTGGAAAGGCTGTTAATGTTTTCTCCCCCAAAGCAAACAGGTAATACATTGCACAAGGCCTTTGCATAGGTACAACTGGAAGAGGCATGTAAGCCAAATTCTTCCAGTTAAGAGAAGACTGGCAAAATCAGTCTCAGGTGTCGGTAAGAGCGTAAGAAGACTGAAAACAGAGGAGGAGGGAAATCAAACATACAGAACTTGTGATCTCTCTTACTTTTGCTCAGCTGGCAGGAAAGGCTAATAAAAGTGATGAATTCATATTGCATTGTTTTAAGGATCAAAATCCCACTTTCTTTTTGTTCACCTCAAAATCCTAAAGCGTTGCACAACTTAATCCACCCTCCCAATCAGCAGGGAATGTAGCAAAGATTATACCTCCCGAAGTACCATTCTCTTTGGAGCTCTTCCTGGAACTGACTGCCCTACATTTCAGTCAGTCCTAGTGCTTGATAAGACAATCGAATCCTTTGTTAAGAACTTCCAAAAGGAAACAGAAGCACCAATTAATTGGTATTCTGACTGGAACTAATTCAAAGGTGTCTTCTAGTACCTTGGGATACAGTGTGTTCTGCTTTGGAGAGAACCAATCAGTCAGAGATTGATGAAGGGGTGATGAGGTCAGGTTTGCAAATATAGAACCATCTGCACAGTCTCCTGGGTTGGTACCTGCAACACAGTAATTTACCAGAGCAGGTGTTTCCTTTTAATATACATTTTTTTTCTGCTGAAATTGTAACTTTATTGAGCAAGTGCCTGCAGTTTGCTATTAAGAGGGTACTTCTTTCATTGTTACTATTAATTATTAACTGCTGAAAGGTTTCTGAAAGTTGTAATACCCATACTCGGTTAAAAATACAGGTCAGAGGCTGTGATGTTAAATATTGAAGTCAATCTGACACATCTTCAGAAAGCTGCTACACGTAAACATAATACAGTCCAAAAGGCTGTTTTAAAACACTGAACTTTGTTCAGAAAGGAGTAATTTCCTTCCTGAATATGGATGACTAAAATTATCACGGTCATTAAGATCATGATTTATTTCTGTTTACAGCCATGAATAATTATGGAGAAAGGAGGCTTTCTGAAACAAAGAAAAATTCAAGAATTCCAGCTGGAATTTCCCACCTGACTTGAGCTTGTGGGCTGCATAATCTGGTAAGTCCCCTCTGGTTTGGATCCAAGGCACAGAAAAAGCTCAGCAGATAATATATTTGAATTCAAACTCAGGTTCCTGGCTTTACTGCACCTCACACTCTGCTCCAGCTCTACTATAATCCATGTAATCTCTTCTCTGGCCAAACATCTCTCGACCCAGCTCCCAGATCCTATGAACTGGCTTTGCATCATTAACTTCAACTGGGGGCAAACACTGAGGGTGTGCCCTCAAGGTGGTCACTTCCCACAAGTCTCCACACAGGCATTACACTTCCTGCTCCTCACAAACCTACCTCCAGAAAGGTTCTTGAGAATGTTCCTTGGGTTTGCCTAAAATATTTTATCTACCCTGTAATTCTTAACAGGACAAAAATAACATATGGGAAAGTAGCTTCTTGGTTTGAGCATATCACCAAAAGAAGTCACAGAACACTGCAAAGTGAATAAAATTTCAGCTTATATGAATCTCAACATTTGTTGGGGAATGTCCTTCTTTGCCAATCAGTGAGGAAAAAACACAAGTCAAAGAGAACCTCTCACTAAAGAAACCAAGCGTTAGAAATGTTTGTTTTCTCATATTCTACTTTGGATGTTAAATCTAAATGTCTTAGTATAAAACCAAGTCGTGGGAAAAAAAAAACATACACACTTCTGACTATCTGGTTTTGTTATTGCACTTTCCCTTCTTTTGAATTCTGTTAATTATGGTTTGGGGTAAACTTTAGGAAATAAGAGGACAGTGACTCAGCAAACTAAGAAAAAAACCCTTGTTCTGTGTTACTGTTTAAGTCTGGTAATGAAAGACAGATTTACTCCTCTGGGGAGAAAAAATAGATGTCAGAATCAAGCTGCTTAATTGGCAGATTTTTCAGTTTTTAATTGAACTAATTCAATTTTTACCTGATCAGGCATCACCCTTAATTCTAATTTAGGGAATTGATTTTTCTTTTACTTCTGGGAAGGTCCCCTCTCTTCCCGGCGTGTTCCCCTGTCACTCTGATGAACACATCTCTGATGAGACAAAGAAATCTTTACTTTCCCAGAAATAACTGCCTCATCTGTTGCTAATTTCCCTTCCATCCCTTATGGAACACATGGCTCCTTTCTATGACCTCTTGCTGTGTGCACATTCATGAAATCTTTTCTTTCCTTTTCTTGCAAATTTCTCCAAATTGAGTAAGAACTTTTTAATGTATGTTTTCTGCCTATTCTCATCCAGGTAACTTAAAAAGAAATGCAAAGTATTATCATGAATCCTTTAAGCAAATCTGTCAAATGGCTTATTGAATTAAAAAAAGGTCTTCCTATTTTCTTTTCATCCCTTTAAGCTCTACACTCATTTCCAAAGCAGCAAACTTGTACGGCTTCTGTTGCTCGGTATTTTTTTCTTATTTTGCCTCATTTCTCCTGGCTGTGTACCTGCTTCCTGACCCCTACAGGAGCTGTGCCTCTGCAGAGCAAAATAAGCAAATGTGCATTTAAATTTTCATGCCTAAACTGTGGAATCAATGGCCTGTAACTTCTGTTGGATGCTCCCATGATCAATAACACTCAAAAGCACAGGAATCTTTGGAATTGTATTTCCCGTCACATAATTTGCTCTTGGTTCAACACATCTCTTCATGAAGAGAGTAGCACAAAACAGTTCTGCAAATCCTCTATAACAGAACCACTAAACAAACCCTTCCCATAAAAACATGAAACAAGGCCACACAAATTCTAAACAATCCCATCTGAAGCTTGCACAACCTATTTTTTGCACTGGGAAAGATGGAATTTGTCACAACAATTAACTTCCTCTACTGCTGACCGAAAATGTGCAATATATTAAAACAAGCCTTAGTGAATAATTAGGATCACCGGGTCAACCACACAGTATTTCAGGAGAATAAAGTTGCTACTGAGAAAATGAGTACTCTTTTTCTTGCCACTCTCAGCAGCCTTGCTTGTTTTGCATATGGCTGCATGTTTAATTAGCAATCTTTCTGTAAGTGTCTGCAATTAGACAATGATGATTAATAAAATAACTCCTTTAAAGCTCCATTTAGGCAGCAGAACTGCACAATAAGGTATAATTAATTCATCATTAATAAATCATGGCTGATTAATTAATCTGTTGATTACAAACACATTACTGCATAGCCTCCCACCTGAGCTCTGGTGATTTTTCTATCCTGAAAAGAAACAGAGACAAAGTAGTAGTAAACTATTAAAAAAAAAAAAAAAAAAAACCTGCTTTAAGCAGCAAAGATATTGGTTTAGTCAGGAAATTTAGATAATAAGTATCCTTAAAATTTATGTGCCTTGCTCATTATTAGTCCTCTTATAGTAAAAAAAAATAATTGAGCCGTCTACGTGTTAAATGTGGATAGGTGAACAACAACTGGCTCTTTAGTTCATTTATATCTTTAAGGAAGGTCTTTTTTTACCACAGCATCTCAGATTATGGGCCAGATTGAGCCTTTGCATAAGCCACCAAGGGGAATTAAACACAGCAGAACACGCTTGCAGCTTTGCTGCACAAGAACACCCGTGTCACCAGCCAGGAAGTGACCAATTTGATCTGGGAGAAGGTGAGGCCAAGGCCAAACCTGCCACTGCAGCGGGGCTGCTGAGCAGCCTCCACGGCTGGCTCTGAGGTGTGGTGATGAGGCCACATTTATAAACAATATTTCAGGCCCATGAGCTTCAGCAACACTGAACAAAGAAGAATAGGCATTTCCATTCGGAGAGTCCTTTTGCTTGCCACCTAGCCCTTGACCTCAGTAGTGCATTTAAATCACATTATTGGTATGTTCTGCGTAGCTACAGGATATACAGACTTGTCTCCAGATACTTGGACTTAAGCAAGATATAAGTGATAAGTTGTGATAAAATTCTATGATAAAATTTCTTCGAAAAATACTGCTCATAAAAGAGAACCACAAGGGACATTTCTAAACCGTTTGTATTTTTTCATATTTCAGTTCAAGTAAATAATGAACATGACTGTCATTTTAATACATGGCAGACAAAATACATGTTTTAAAGAAATTAAGTCAGACTCCACAGAAAATTCTGAATCTGGGAAAAGTTTGATTATTTTATCAATCAAAGATGTTTACAGTTCAATCCAGGAAGCAGTAACAGCTTTTAACATGGTGTTTGAAAATAATGAAAATAATCATTTAAAGGCAGAAAAACAAGACAGTTGTCCTTGAGCATCCTCTGAGGTCAGTGTATAAATGAAGTGGCAAGATTAAGACTGAAGAAAA
>JAWWES010000169.1:1246981-1277425 GCA_035583135.1 Lophotriccus pileatus
GGCGCTCTGCACTGGTGTTTTAAATTAAAACACAGAGTTCAGCCTCCCTCTGGCACCGCTCGCCACCAGCTCCCGAACGCCCGCACGGGTCCTCCTAGCAGAGCGCCCCACACTGAGGGAGGCGGGATCCCGCCGGGTTCCGGCGGTGCCGCGGCTTTACCGCGGGCAGCCATTGCATGCGCCCACCCTGGGCAGCCTTGCCCGTGTAGCCTCCCTGCCAGGACTGCGCCGGAGCCGCCCCGAGCGGGACACACGCTGCAGGGCCCGACCGGCGGCAATGGCGGCGTGAGGCGATGCCCGGGCTGCGCGCGCTCCCGCGTGGCGCCAAAGCGCACGGCGGCGGCCGCGTGCCCGCGGCACGAGCACGCGCACGCCCCTCGGCGGCACCGGAGGCGAAAGGACCTGGCGGGCACCGCCCCCCCCGCCTTCTCCTCCGCACCGCGCAGGCGCCGCCTTCCCTCCCGCCACCACCCCCCGCTCATCGCGCGTGCGCGGGTTCTGCCCAGGTGGGGGAGAGGCGGCGCGCGGCGCGGCTATCGCGATAGTCGCGCGGCCCGGACGCTCCGCTGCCCGTGGGCGCTGCGCAGGTGCGGGTCCCGCCGGCCGGTCCTGTGAGGGAGTGACCAGCGCATCCTGCCCCGCACGAGCGGCTGCCGGGGCACATCCAGGGTGCGGAGGGGCTCGCGGTGAGCGGGAGGGGCGGCGCGCGGGGCCCGCCCGGGGGGCTGCGGGGACGGCGGGAAGGGAAGGAGGGGGGGGTCCCTGTTCCCCTCGCGGGGCTGGGCCCGGGCCCGGCGCGCGCCGTCGGGGGGGTGGGGCGGGGCGGCGCGAAGCCTCGTTCCCGATCGCGGCCGCCATTTTGAGCGGCGGAGCCGAGGGCGGCGGCAGCCCCGGGACAGCGGCGGGCGGGGGTCCCGGAGCGGCCGAGGGCCGGGCACCACAGCAGAGCTCAGCTCAGCTCAGCTCGGCTCCGGCGGGCCGAGAGGTGCGCGGTGGGGCGCAGTGAGCATCGCGGCCCAAGCGCGGCGGGCGGGAGGCGGGCGCGCCGGCGAGGCGCGGTAAATGGCGGCGGGGAGCGGGCGAGGGGTCAGGGCCGCGCTGTCGGCAGCACGGCGGGAGGCGGCACGCGAGGGCTCCGCGCCTGACGAGGCGGCAGCGGCGGCTCCCTTTGTGGTGCGGTGGCGATGCCCCCGCCACACGCCCCCCTCTCACACACCCACCGCTCCTCGCCGCCCCTGGCTGAGGGCAGACAAAGGAAGGCCTTGTGGTTCCAGCCCCCTCCTCAACTGTCTTACTATAAAAAAAAACAAAAAAGCCCCGAAACCATCCCCACCCCCCAAAAAAAAAAACCACGCACACCACAAAACCCCCACAAAGCCTCACGGGGCGGATGTGAAATGTGCTATAAGTAAATACCGAGCTTTATGTGCCGGGCCTGCCCACGTGCTGCCCGCCATCCCCGCGATGTTCCCATTCCCACGCGGGGTTCCATCCCGCCGGGATGGGTGTCCGTGTGTGGAAGTGTGCCAGGCAGCACAGTTTTACGTACGTGACAGAAATCAAGCTCATTGTCCATAACGTTTGTTATCTAAGAAAACCCGCCAGATTTCCTTTGGCGGGAGGGACTTGGGCATGGACGGAATCTCAACTCTCTTTATTTTTTACTTCGGTTTTTCCTAGGATTTGTTTTAATAAAAGATGGATTGGAGTGGCAAACACAATGGGCCCAATGATACAACCAATGATGGGACGGTGGTACGACTCCGGGGCCTACCATTTGGTTGCAGCAAAGAAGAGATTGTTCAGTTTTTCCAAGGTACCTCTAGTATAGTCTAAGTGTAGTGGGTTTCCTTAGAGCTTTCTTGTGTCTTTTACACCGTGTTTTGCACATTTTTAATAGTGGGTAATGGGGAGGATGGGAGGGATTGTGTTAAATTAGTTTGTCTTAAGTAAGAATTATGCCCTGTAAACGGAGCACAAATAACCAAAGATGATGTAAAACACAGAATGTATCTAATTTTGTTGAGATGGTAAACATGTTTTGCATATTGGGGTAACCTGAATGTTAGCGTTTGGATCAGTTAAATTGCTTGATGGGTAGCAATATTTTCTCCATGTAACTTAGGTGGTTGTATTTTTGCATAGTCTAAGCAAGAAAAGAAGTATGGCTAAATCCATAAATGTTTAATGAAAGATCATTGGCTTGTATTATTGGGTGATGGGGGAAACAAGGTGGTTTTCTTTTTCGTTGTTGTTGTTTAGATATGCTTTAAGTATTTGCTGCAGATGGGAATGTTTCAGCCTTTAACACTGTTCCCCTTGACGGGGTTATTTGTCCTTGGGTTAAAGGGTTGGAAATCGTGCCAAATGGGATAACATTGACGCTGGACTACCAGGGGAGAAGCACAGGGGAGGCCTTCGTGCAGTTTGCTTCAAAGGAGATAGCAGAAAATGCTCTGGGGAAACACAAGGAAAGAATAGGGCACAGGTGGGGATGGAGAGTTTGGGATGGTGTTAAATCTTTATTTTTTGGGGGTTGTGGGTCAGTAATGCTTTTGGGGGGTTGGGGACCATTGGGGAACTGGCTGTTTTTAAGAATTTTTGTAACTGATCCTAAGTTAATTTGGGAAATACAGTAGATTTGGGGGGTGGGGGAGACAGTATTGCTCTGGGTAGTTTGCTAAACTCAGAAAATTGTTTCAATCGCTCTCGTGTAGGGTAATTTGTGATAAATGCTGCTATAGCCAGACATTGTTTTTCAACAGTATGTTTCTCATACTGGAAAGACATGTTTTAAGCCTAATTTGTACAGCTAGAATTTTCACATAGTAATTTTTGCCACTGTAAAGTGGGGGTTTTGAATACACTTAAGATTCTTACGGTTTTGAGGAGAAACTTAAGTTGTATGGTCTCTCTAGTCACTGCTATTGGCTTGTACCTTTAGTCATAGAAAACGTAGTATGGCCTTTTGTGAAATTCAGACAGCTTCTGCCTGTGTTCTTACTGGTGCCTTGAAAATCCTTTTTTTATTAGATACATTGAGATCTTCAAAAGTAGTAAGAGCGAAATCAGAGGATTCTCTGACATGCCAAGAAGAATGATGGGACAACAGCGACCTGGACCATATGATAGACCATTAGGAGGAAGAGGGGGTTATTATGGAGCTGGGCGTGGAAGTATGTATGACAGAATGCGTCGAGGAGGTGGTGGATATGACGGTGGTATGTTTACCTAATGAACAGAGGTTCTGTTGTGTCATGTTTCTGACATACTTGTCAAGAAATAACAAAATGGCAGTTCCTGCAACACCCATTAGGTGGGACGTATTGACCTCAAAAAATTCCTACACTCCTAGTGTATCAAAAAATGTGGCTTCGTATTTAAGATGAATGTAAATAATAACAAAACTGTTTTCAGCAGAAATTGACCTCTTGTTTGCATGTTTCAGTCTGTTACATAGAAAGAAATGTACTTTTGCACTGTGTTCAGAAATCCAGGTTTAACAGTCCGTAGAGGCTGTTGGCAAAGGGCTGGGTGCCCAAAGACTGCAAAATTGAGTGTTGTGCATGGCTGTGTGAATTCTGAGCAGTAATGTAATGGCTCGTCTCTTTCTCTCCGTTGCACAGGATATGGTGGCTTTGATGATTATGGTGGCTATAATAACTATGGCTATGGAAATGACGCCTATGACGACAGAATGAGGGATGGGAGAGGTAAACGAAATCATCAGCTTGTTTAAAATGCTTTTGCTATTATTTGAGTTGTGGGACAGCATTTTCAAGACAAATAATGGCTTCATTATGCTATTTCATAAAGAGAGAAGGTTGTTTAAAAAAGAAGGGAATTGGGGACTCGTAAGAAAGGGTAAATAAATGGCTTAGGATGCTTTCTGGTTAAGGCTTGGGTTGGTACATGGGAAGTGTAAATATTGAGGGTTCAGTGCTATAATCCAGTGCTTTCAGAAAAACAATATTGATAACTTTTAGCTTTTCATGATCTTAGAGATGTGTGGGTTTTTTTGGTTTGGGTTTTCCAATAGGCATGGGAGGCCATGGCTATGGAGCTGGAGATCAAGGGTCGGGGTTCCATGGTGGCGGTCATTTTGTTCACATGAGAGGGCTGCCCTTCCGAGCCACGGAAAACGATATTGCTAACGTAAGTAGCACGGGGAAGAGGGCTTCCTGCTCCCAGGAGTTTGCTTGTTCAGCCTGGGTTAGAGTTCTCAAAACTAGGGGCTGCTACACCTGCTCCATAAAGTCATGGCCCTTTCTGTGAGTTGCACAAAGTTACTGAGTTTTAAAGGTGGGATCACCAGAGGGATCAGCAAAGCTGTATTTAATCTTAATCCTTGTACTTGGTACTCTTCTGTTTCCATACAAGGTGTATTGCAGAGACAACAGTTTCTGCTGTCAGTATCCTCTTTTTAAGGTTTTCAGAACTTGGTAAAGCTTATTTAGTTTCGAAAGTAACAGCAGATGTGAAACTTAGATAGCTTAGTTTGCATATTTATTTGTTGACCTGAGCCTATTTTAGGAGGGGCAGGGTGTGAAGGCTGAAGGGAGCTGTGTTTGGAGGGGATGGTATCCCATTACTTGAGCTTTTATCTGCCACCATGATCCCTTTCATCTGCAGATTTTGGGAATGTATTCTTCTATCAATGTAATGTGGGGTTGGTTTGTAGGGGAAAAAACTTCATTGGGATACAAGGCCTGGTTTAAACATAACACATCCCTAGGAAGTGGCAATCTTGTCACTTGCACCTGGATATTATATAGATAGATATATATATATATGTATAAGAATTCCATTCTTAAATTTGCGCTTGCTGTCTTTTTTTTGGGTGGTTTGGTTGGTTTCAATTGAGATGGATTTTCTTGTGTCAGTTTAATTGTTTCGTTTAGTCTAACGACTTTGTGAGAACAAGGGCCAAACATCAGGCTTTGATTTGGAGCGGCGAGGAAGAGCAGTCTGATTGTTGGGCAGGTTTTTTTTAATTCCGTGGATGTGTCCTTGCTTTGAGAAATCTGAAGCAGCAGAGACAAATAAAAACCAGTTAATTTTTTTCTTGTCCAGGATGGCATCATATAAGATTGTGTTGCTCAGAGCAGTGTGTGTGGGCAGGAGTTGTTTGTATATTTGCTTTCAAAGAAAGCTCCTCAAGCTCTGTAACTGCAGCTCTTGAAGCTGTGTAGTAATAATGGATTGTAAGTGTAGGTTGACCCAGTGTTGAAGGTCCCCTATCCCTATAATTGAGAAATGAGTAGTTCAATCTAATGTGGTAGGATGACAGTAATTGATGCAGTGCACCACTAACCACGGGGATGGAAAAAATACCTGGCTCGAATTCTACATTAGTGTGATTTCTTTTTGTTTTATCCTTAGTTTTTCTCGCCGTTGAACCCTATAAGAGTTCACATTGATATTGGGGCAGATGGAAGAGCTACAGGAGAGGCAGATGTGGAGTTTGTGACACACGAGGACGCAGTAGCTGCCATGTCAAAGGATAAGAACCACATGCGTGAGTGTCGTGTTCCCCGGCTGCCCTGGGCTGGGCTCCAGCAGGCCCACTCATTGGCACGTGGCAAACCCGCCTTCTCCTGCTGTTCTCTCCGCTCCTTGTAAGAGGATGGGGGGAGTTTGTGAAACAAAATACAAAGTAAGGCTTTCTTGCTTCCTGCAGAGCATCGATACATTGAACTATTCCTGAATTCCACTGCTGGAGGTGGCTCTGGAATGGGAGGCTACGGCAGAGATGGAATGGGTACGCATGGATTGCACATTTAGCTGATGTTTTGCCAGGTGTTGTGAGTTCCAGGCTTGTAACGGTGCCCTTTTGGCTCTGCAGATCAAGGTTACGGCTCCGTTGGTAGGATGGGAATGGGTAGCAATTACAGCGGCGGATACGGAACTCCCGATGGCTTGGGCGGATACAGTAAGTTCTGTTCTGTTCTGCCTGTTCGCTGGGACACTGTTGCTCCTGCCTGTCTGCTGGCAGACACGGGGCAGGGGGGTGGGCTTTGGGCTGGGAGGAAGGAAGGAGGGCAGTAAATCATTTAAACTGTGAAGCACTTGGGCCTTCACACACTGTGCTGCTGCATCAGCTGCTGGTTCAGGGAGCGGTGCTGGAGTAGCATTAGTGTAAGTTGTCATCTGGTGTATTACCCATCCCATTTTTTCTTTTTTCAAGGTATGTATGCGTGACCTTGTGTCAATTGTTTGCAGGTCGTGGCAGTGGAAATAGTGGAGGATACTATGGGCAAGGCAGTATGGGTGGAGGAGGATGGCGTGGGATGTATTGAAGGATAGCCTTGCTTCTGCAAAACACCCTGGAAGAAACAGTCTCTGGTCTACTAGACTTTCTTACAAAATTTAATTTCTTTTGTATTTTAAGAACTTTATAATGACTGAAGGAATGTGTTTTCACAATATTATTTGGTAAGCAACAGATTGTGATGGGAAAATCTGTTTTCTGTAGGTTTTATTTGTTGCATACTCTGACTTTAAATAAATTTTTATATTCAAACCACTGATGTTGATACTTTTTATACTAGTTACTCCTAAGGATGTATTACATATTCAAGACTACAGTTGGTTTAAGTTGTTGTACTATGGTTCCATAAAGGTGGTTGTACTGTAACTCCTATGAACACTGATTGAGTTCTGTGTAATCTTGGTCTAGTGAACAAATTTGAAACATTCACTTGTTTAAGGGGAAAAAGATAGATGAATAGATTAGTTTATTTGGTTAAAGCCTTTCCTAAACCCTTTTGATAAGTTGTATGTAATAATTGAACCACAGCATAAAGCTGTGGGGGCTGAAAGTCATTGTTCTGCCTTCCTTCCTTCTCCTGCCACATCCACCACCACCAACTCCACACCTGTGTGAACACACAGTACCTCTGCTTTCTCCTCCACAGAACCAAGCACCACATTTATTTCCATGCTTTGCTGTAGCTCCAGAGCCTGCACTTCACACCTGTAACCTGCAAAGCAGCCTGAAACACTAGCACAGCTTTTAGTTAACATGACATAGGTCAAACACTTGGAAGCTTTCTACTTAGTATTTTTTTCACGAACATGCTTTCAGCAAGAGTGGGGGAGTTGGAAGCAAGTTAGACTTCTTTCTTGAATTTATTGTATTTAGACACGGTTCAGCTTTTTTTTGCTGCTCAGAGCTGACTTGTCTGTATTTGCTCAAAATCTGCCAAGCTGTTCTACAGATGAGCTCCTTAGAAGCCAAGATCTCTAAAATATCTGTAGGCCCAATACTACTCAGTAACACAACCCAAACACATCAATAAAACTTTCTGTGCATTTGTGACATGTAAGATATGTAAGAAACTATTGTTTGAAGACACTTAACATACCTGATGTGTAATGGAAAAAGGTATTTATTCTTCTGAGCCAGTGTGATCTCCCAAATTAACTGCTTTGTCCTCAATGCCTCCCTTAAAATGTCAAATGTGATCTTGGGTATTGCAAGTCTGTCACCTGTTTTGCTAGTACTGTGTTATATCTGTAATAAATGTCTTCTTGTGGGAGAGAGGAGAATGGAGTTTATTTCACTAGAGAATATGTTTGAGCGTCAAAGGGACTGGAAGTGAGAGCTGGAAAGGGTAACTGGCACAGGAAGCTTTCCAAGCACTGCAGCAGTTTTGGCCAGGAAGGGGAGGGAAGAGCTTGTAACCATTGGAACTCTGCACTGTTCAGACCTAGGGTGTTCCTGGTCTGGTGCTGAGAACAGAGGTGTTCCTAAATGGCAGCGGTCAGGACAGGAGTTAACCCAGCTGCAGGAAAGCCCTGTCGCTGCAGAGAGCAGAGTGTGCTTGAAAGAATCCTGTTTTTTCTGGGCACAGCAGGGGGCTTACAGGCTCTGAACCTCACTCGGGGACACCTGAGACCTGCTAGGACTCACCTCTGGAGAGCAGGGGTTGGGCTGTGCTTTGAGCTGCTTTTCCAACCAGGCCATCTGCAAAGAGCACTCTGGCTGCAGCCCCGGCGAGCGCAGTCCCGCAGTGCTGGACAGTGAATCCCTCGGGCCTGTCCCATCCCTTCACCCTGGAACGAGAGCAGCGTTCAGCGATGAACCTTCCACCTCACCTGAGCAGCCTTTAAATTGCAGAGAATTGTTCTGGGGCTGAGAAGCTGTGAGCAAAGATTGCCCAGGCAGCTGTAGGGGTTCACGGCTGTGTTCAGGTGTGTTCCAGCCCCGGGAGCTGCAGTGCTTGGCTGCTGGTGCCAGGAATCCCTTTCCTTCCAAGCAGCTGGTGCCAACACGGTAAGTGACCCCCCTTTCATGGGGACGTGGGCGCAGCTCCTGTGATCCCTGTGCATGGGGGGAGCAGCAGCAGCAGCAGGAGGAGCATATTTTCTCTGTACCTGCTGACACCCCAGTGCAGGAAGGCAGAGTTCATTTCCCAGGAGGAATAAGAGGCTCCTCTGATCCTGTCAGAACAGTTACAGGCCCTCTTTGTACCCCACAGCTCCTCCTGTGCTCTGTGAGGAGGATTTAGAATCAATCTAAGAGCAGGGTTTTACAGAAACACAAAGGATACAGCATTAGTCACACTGTGATCCCTAAACCTTAAAAGCAGGCCAGGTATGTAGTTTGAATGCAAAGGAATATCAGCATTCACCAGATTGTTCAAGGAAGAAATGTTACTTGGAGACAGTAAAAATAATCTGAGTAATTGCACTCTTTTACCCTTGCAAAGAGGGTAGCATAGGGGAGAGGAAAAGATGGCAGTTAAGTAACAGAAATTTAATTTATTGTATCTTATGGAAAGCCACATTTAAAAGTTGCCAGTTTTAAAATTATTTCTGTTTAATTGCATACTTTTGGACACGTTACTTATTAAAGCAGTACAGATTAGCGTCCTCTGTATCCTACATCAACCCCTACTGCCTCCATGCCCAGTAGGAAGCACTCTGGGAATACTCTCAGGAGGCACACGAGCAGCACTTGACTGTGTCTTTAGCAGGGTAGCTCCCCAATCCTCAGCATAGGCAAAGCTTTTCTAAGCAACATGAACAAGCCATTAATAAAATAAAATACAATTTTCTCAATTATAAATTTAAATAAAGTGACATTATTCCCTTAGTTAAGTTGCAGATCACTTAAATTTATTTTTTTTTCCAAAAGTTATTTGCACATTTACAAGTATTTGTTCGGTACTTTACAAAAAGTTACATCAGGTAATTTTAGAAACATTTTCCTTTACAAAAGCTACATAAGGAACTACATTGAGTGTTGAAAAGAACAGCTGTGTTAGATTTTAGGATATTAACTAAATCCCTACCTTCAGAGACAAAGCTAAGCTAAACAAAGTGCAAGGACAACTAGAAGACTTGTTCCCAAGCCTCCCTTTTGCTGTCAGTGGGAATACTCCAAGCCCACAGCTAAAGGAGCTCCCGGGCTGGTAATTCTGCTGAGGGCTCGTCAGTGCTGACAGAGCGTGGGGGCTCAAAAGGTGCTCTGCAAAAAAAATGAGGTTTAGGAACAAACTGAAAGACAAACTAAGAACCTTCCTGTCCAGCACAGAAAGGATGTGGTCCCTGGTATTTAATACCAGGCTGTCCTGGTGGTTTCTAGAGCCACACACTGACTACATGGGCAGCCTGAGAGCATGACTTGCACGAAAATAATGCAAAGAGATTTGCTCAAAGTTACAATGTCGGGCAAAAGGTTTGTGATGGACAGCTCTCTTCTGATGGAAACACAGATACATCAAATTAACGGTTCATTTGCAAAAATCATTCACCAAAACACACCTTCCTTCTGCAAGTGCCAGAGGCACTGCTTGTTCCTTGACAACATCTCCCTTTCCACTGTGACTCCACAGAGCAGAGCTGTCAGTGCAATATTCCTGGATGCATCAAGTCCTGGTAATTAAGAGGAAGTAAACAGATATGGTATTTGGCACAAACTTACCAGAGCACTTCATTAATGGCCACCCTTTTTTTAAAAAACAATTGAAAACGAGCTACTGCACAGTTTGGCTTCACAACAACGTATCACAGGCACACTGAGGGGCAGAATGAGGTTGGACTTGTGGCAGAGTAGCCTGTAAAAGCAGGGAAGTGCATCACCTTTTTCAAGAGCATCTCAACAACTAAAATACCCACCAAATACACGTTAACGCCGAGTCTCCTCTATAAGCTGCCCTGCCTCCTCCCAGAGGAGCTGCCAAGACGTTTGGTAGACCAACATCCTCATCTGTTTTGGTTTTTTTCCCACATGTGCATTTTCTACATTTGGGTCCCATTTCCTCTGCTGGTTTCAAGAGGAAGCAGAGAAGTAACTCCTCCGCAGCACCTCAAAAGTGCAACTCCACACCGCTTACCTGGAAGCCTGGATATACTGCTGTACATTCTTTAGGTGGTGTTGGGTTTTCTACAGGAATAGCTAAAGAGCAGAGCTAATAAACACCTTGTGACACAACCTCAGGGCACGTTAGAAGAGCACCTCTGGATGAGGATTGCATGGCAGGAGTCACAGACCCGCACAGGCCTCGGTGAGGAGGGCAGGGGCAGCTCGTTGTCAGAACAGGCGTTGCAGAAGATCTCGCCACAGTTTCTACAGTGATGCTAAATAGTGGGAGAACATTAAAAGTTTAAATTCACAGTGGAAATGTACTTGGCAATTGGAAAAAATAAACGATATACAAGGAGCAATCCGAAATGTGGCCCCTTTCACTTCATGGATCTGAGCATGGAATCAGCTCTCGAAAGGGAATTTACCCACGTCCCAAACTATGATGCAATCCTACACAGACCATGTTTATCTAGGACTGCGCCACAGACAGTATGGGTCCTTATATATTTATTAATTCTAGGTCCTTAAATACTTATTACTTTTTTATTGATACATATGCTTTGCAGATTTCACTCAAACGCTGGATAAAGCACATATTCTGCTGTACAAAAATATAGCATGAGCAATGATATTCCCAACAGTGGACGCTTCTGTCAGGTAGAAAACCGAGATTTAATAAAAAAAGGTAATACCAAAATTCCTGCCTACGTTAATAAAGCATGGAAATTGCCACCACATTTTACTTTCAAATGACAATAAACTCACATTTTCTAACTCCACTGTATAAAAAAATGTCATAAATAGACTTCCACATGTCAAATTGTAACAGTGCCAGAGCTGTTTGAGATGAGGACTCCACAAAGTAGTTAAATAATTTTAAAGTTTTAAAATATTCCTTTGTGGCACTTAACCAAAAGACACTGTTTCTTTTGAAATTAGGGCCCAGCTGCATTGTATGTATCAAAAAACTAGAGAGACACCTCAACAATAACTCTGCATTCACCTGAACACTGACACTTCATGGCACGTGATAATAAGATAATTAAGATAATTAACTTTTTTCTCATAATAGTTACAAAAACGTTGGAAGAAATTTTATTAAAAGTTTTACCTTCCTTTTGGAAAGTGAAAATTCCTTTTCACATAACTTGCAATGCGTGGCCTCTTTGTCTTTCAACCAAACCTGGCCCTGGAGGAAAAATTACCATAATTGTATGTACCTGATGAAGTTAAACTTTGGGCTCCAGGGAACAAGACAAACCAAGAGCAGAACACTCACTGCCTGAATTGCTCAGTGCCCTGGGACCAGTGTAATGTCACAAAGGCATTCTACAGCAGCACAGGACTGCTCCAAAACACCCCAAAACCAGAAGGAGACAAGACTGAGCAAGTATATGTGCAAAGAGAACATGCTTGAGGTAGTAAAGATTTCAAAAGGAACAGTTAAAAAAAAAAAGTTTTCTTTCCTCAAAATACTACTGACCTGCAATGCTTTGTTGGCTTCTTTTATATCTTCAATTTTCAGCTTTGATCTAAAGAATAAGACAACACTATTTCAAACTTCTACATGGTCAGTCACGGTCTAACAACTTAAGAAGTTGGTTTCAAACTTCAAAAGTCAAGTCCTCTGAACAAGAGCACAAGCCCACACTGTGTCACCATGGAGCCTCCCCACAGCCACCCAGTGCCACCCACCCACCACTGAGCCACAGCACACACACCCCAAGCTACTGCAAGAGGGCATTCCAGTGCCCTGACAGCCTCTGCACACTGGGCACGGGGCTGCTTGGGGCTGGGGGAGAGGGAATTTCCTTCTCAGTGCCTGGGAGGGGCTGTGGTTTGGATCTGTGCTGAACACAGGGGTTTTTGTTATTGTGAGCAGAGCAAACACAGAGCCAAGGCCTTTCCTGCTCCCTGTGCTGCCACACTGGGGAGGAGACTGGGGTGATGGGAAGTTTGGGGGGGACACAGCCAGGACAGGGGATTCCAGCTGACCAAAGGGACATTCCAGAGCTGGCAAAATTAAAAATTAACAGACCTGACCTAACATGTTCACTTCTCCTGACTGGTTAGTGACCAAATAACAATATTATTGTCACATACAGTCTAATACACTTGAGCACCTGATTCCTGTTCCTCATTCAAGTTTATCGGACAATAATAAGTCAGCACGAATAACGTAATTACTCGCTCAGCTTGGATGCCAGTTCTTGCAGAGCAGCTTCTTGGTCTTCACATATCCTTTTCAGTTGCTTGTTCTTTTCCTGAAGTTTAAGGAACTCCTTATAACAAAACAAACAAAGTAAAATGAAGCCAAACTCTTCTCAGGTTGTATTTGCCCACTGCCTAGAAAACTGCTCCTGCCCAGAGCTGAGCGTGCTGAGAAGGCCAAGGGAATGAGTGATCAAGTTCAACTCAGAACAGCAACCACTCAGAATTAAACCAAAGCACTGAGTTCTGACCTGAGGGCTAAATGGAGAGTAAACTCCCCATTTTTTCCTTATTCTATTTGTGAGAATACATTAATCTAATCTTCCTTTTGTACTTGAAGAAATTCTTAAAAATAGCAAGTCTCAGTCCGTAATTAACTTGGCAGTCAATGTCTAAATTACTAGTCAAATTTTGCTGCAGAATTTACTTTTTTAAGGTTAATTATTTCTTGGGTCTCTATTCTCAGATGAGATACAGTTTCCTTCTCCTTCTGAAGATCATCCTCTAAGGTTTGCCGCCACTCTTTTTCTATCTTCAAATCTGTTTCCAGTTGAAGCCTAAAATATGTAAAACAAAACAACAACAAAAATCACCGTGCATAAGAGCATCATTTTTAAAAACAAAAATTAGTTTATTTCTAGGTGCAATAGATTATTATGATAATAAATTACTAACTTACATGTTTTCCCAAACAGAAATAATGAATCAACATAACAATATTTTATGGATCGGCACAGAAAACAAAGCACTGTCACTTAGAAAATGCTTTTAAAAATAAGTATGGTTAAAGAACCAAGAATATGGCATAATTTTGAAGAGTTGGCCTTTGATATAAATGAGTGAGAGAAGACTAACCACAAAATTCTAAAGTATTTTTAAAGCATGCATAAGTGAAAGCCCCTTTAACCTTAAACAGCTTGTTTCTAAAATAAACCAAGCCAATCTGCCACTGGTGATGCAGACAATGGTTGCAGTTGTCTCTGGTACCCAGAAAAGCTGTTTGATTTTACACCTGTAAACATGGATCTTCTATTTTAGACTAAGGTTTATGGCATTTTGAACAGAATTGAAAATAAAGGAGGACAGACTTCAAATTACCATTTTTATTGAGCTTTCTATGTAACTGAGGTTCAACACAAAGAGGGAAATGGATTCTGTTAGTGTAACAGAAGTCCAGTTTAAAGGACTTAGGGCTACTCTGATGGAAGGTCCATTCCAGCTGGAATTTTACTACCAGTTTCATGGAAGAGTGGGAGTTCAGAATGTTATGGAGAAACCAAAGGGTGGAAACACACTGTTCAAACCTTGCAGATCTAAACTGTGCCGACACAAGAGGAAAAGAAATCTCAAGAGTATTCATGCAAGATCTTCTGATGGAAAACCTGTACCCACATTGATTTTCCTGGTTTAAAACCACAACCACTTTCAAAGGAAAGACTCACATTTTGGGACACTACCTCAGTACCTGGCTGGGAAAGAAGTGAACATGACCTGGAGGTTTCAGAATTACAGAATTCTGAGCCTGGGATCTGAACTTTTCTTTTGCCCACATCTGCAGAGATGACTGTGGTAGTGAAGTGAACATTTATCATGACAGTTCAGCAAGTTCAGAGCTGTGAGAGAGGCAGGGGGGGCTAATAATGGGATTGGAAATCACTGAACTTTAATACTCGTGCCACAGATTTACTTCAATAATTGATGTGTTATCTTTCCAAACAGGGAAAATACCAGCCCTTACAGGTAGCTTTTAGCATTCCATACTTCTTTAAATTAGTACGGAATGATTTAACAGGAGAAAGACTAAAGGGTTGGCTTTTACATTAGTTTTTAACTTTTATGACTCAGGTGGATTTTTATTTTTTTATTTCCTGTGCAGTGGTTAAGTTAAATCACTTCTGCCTTATTCACAAGCAGATCAACCAAACTATTCTTATGCCACTTCTGTTTAAGTTTATCCTACTCCATACTTGTGGGTTTTGTTAAGAGTATTACTACTACTACACTGTGTGTTTTCCCCCACTAAGGGTAATCTCCTCATGAATTAAGCTGACAATTTTAGACAAAAAAAAATAATACTGTTCTTCCCCTTCCTTTCAAGCTGTACATCATTTTAGAGGCTTTTAAAGCCAGCTTGACTTTCCTGGAATGGCATATTTTCTTCTGCCTTGCCAGTGCCTCACAATAAGATCTTTAGTATTTACATTCTGTTCAAATCCATTTCTCAGCAACCAGCCTGGATCAGGACACAGGACATATTGCCATGTAGAATGTTTACTGCCATGTATTTTTCCAAACAGCAAAGACATACTCACAGCTGTTTCTCCTTCTGGGAGAATTCCTTCTGCAGACTTTCAGATTTATTCACATATTCCTGCTTAAGTTTCTCATCCTCGGCCTCAGCCTCCATTTGGGCCTTCTCTGCTTGCTGCAATCTGGTGTAATTCAAATCAACTTTGGGTAAAACTGAAGCTAGAATTAGGGTGTAGAGGGTGAAGAAGACAAATAAAAGAAAAATGGGGAAATAGAAACATTTCTAAATAAAAACAAAGCCTGGGGGAAACTCACAAACTCAAATGAGAAATCCATCCAATGCCTAGAGAACTGGAGAACTCTCACAGTCAGAGAGCAAGCACTGTCAGTAATCACTGCTTTATTTTCTGCTCATGAATAACAGGTGCCAAAGCATGATGATACATAGTTTGAATTAAAGCACAGAACTCGATGCTTTCCTTTTTCCTTTAGCATTCCTTCATGTGGTATTTTTGAAGCTTCCCCCCCCCAAATAAATCCTGTAGAAGTACTTGGCTCACACCAGTCACCCATTAAGATGGGGCAGAGCGTGTGTTGTGCAAAAGCAGCTCAAAACAAATGAGGCTTAAGGCTGAATACAGAGCACTGCAATCAGACAGCAAAAAACTTAACTAGCCTAAGACATCAAAGTGCACCCTGACAGGTCCCACTACACTTAGAGAACTACCTCGACCACATCAGACTCTTAAATTAATTTAAATAATCTGTATTAAAAATAATGCGTTCTTACACTGGTTAAAATAGCTCCATATTATAGACAAATAAAAACGATTCATCAAGAAACGAGGGATTGGGTTTTTTTATTTAATCTTTCCCTACTGAATTCCAGGGGGTTATTCCTGCTTCAGCTAACATTCCCCTTGGAATCCCTTAGTTCACTATGGGTCCTCTCTGCTTGGTGACCTCTTTAGCACAAAAAAAAAAAGATGGATATAATGTAACCAAAGGGAATGTACTAACATGGGACTTGTGCTGTGTCAGGCTACCCCTGCCTGGAGGAAAAGGCAGGAGAGAGGAAGAGCCTGTGAAATGCCACTGAATGTCCCCACCTGCGGCATCCCATTTAGCAAAACTGTTTAAGGGCCTCTCAGGTAAGCGGTGGGAGAAATCTGAGAGATGCTTGATTTCCTCACTTCCAGCAGCTGCCTGAACACAGAGCAACTCAACTCCAGTGTCAGCTAAAAAGAGGTAAATCAGCAATATGTTTGCATTTGGGCTTCTGCTGATGCACCAGCAGGAGTTTGCAAAAGCTGCCAGTAAACAAGTGAACAAAGGCTGCAATTAAACATCTTATCCAGTGTGCAGTCTCAGCTGTCCCAGGGAGCTGAGAATGCTCCCAGTCATACCTGCAGTGGTAGTGCACAGAGGGCCAAAACGTGCCAAGGAGAATACAGGGGCAAAGCAGGTCAATTCCCTGTGCAGAAGCTGAACGAAGCTACCCAGGACATGAGCACAAACAGCAAGTTAAATCCTGTCCTAAATCACAAAGGCTGCTACAGTGCAGTTTCCCCAGGTGAGGCAGAAAGGGCCGTGCTGGCCAGAAGCTGCAGCCCCGTGCCCCGGGTGCTGGGCCTGGCTGCACTGCTGGCAGTCACCCCGAGGCTGAGCTGGGCCAGCCTGCAGCTGGGCTGGCCACTCAGATAGCACTGGGGCAGACACGTGTCTGCACAGACACTGGCACATGGACAGTGCTCCCATTCCTGCCGTGATCCACCTGCTGCTCTAGTCAGTGCTTGTGCTTTGGGTTTGCTTTGGGGATAGAAGACATTTCTTTTAATTTTCAGGAGCCAGCCCATGTTACAGGCTCTTTCTGACTCCAAACTAAGGAATAAGGCAGCATATAACCACGGAGCAGAGACCTTTCTGTATTATTGTGTCCTGCCCCCACTTTTGCAAACACATCCCCTTCTGCTGAAAGGCCCAAATATGACTTTCCCAGTCAAATTGCACTACAAATTTCAGAGCAAACATCAGGAAGTGTATCAGGGGCAGTCAGGAGGTTAAACTCTCTTATTTCTGCAGTGCAGCCAAGTAGCAACTCATAGCACAAATTCGAGTTGTCAAGGCAGCCTAGTGCTGGGTGGAGGGACGGAAAAGGCTTTGGGCACTCCCACAGGTGTTGATGTTGGTGCAGACACAGCCAGGCAGATCCTCAGCTGACAAAACAGCTGGACAAGTTCAGGGGCTGGGCCCTAACTCTAAACCCTATGTACCACTTCACCTTTCCCAGCAGCCACCAGGGTGCAGCTGCTCTGGGCAGGAGGCACAGCCACAGCACTTTCTGTCCCTCCTGTCGGGAGTCCCACCCACGTCAGGATTCATGAAAATATTTCACCACATGACATCAGCAAAATGGAATTGTGCTTTAGCTGTTTTATCCCCAAACCCCCTGCACATACAGCACATATATGTTGGCACCACCCTCTTTTCTCACACACATTGTTCTGATAGAACACTCAATTCCTCTTCCCTCAAACTCCTGTCACTCTGTGTAAGAAAACAGTGCTCCTTACAACCATAACACCCCACAGAGAGCCTGCCTGGGGGACAAATACAGCCTAAAAGTGAAAGCAGGAAGCAGGGGAAAAGGTATCTGACCTTTTAAAATAAACTTTGTTTGACATCTAAGAAGAGATTAAATAGCATTAGAAAACTAGCTCACACTTGCTTAGTAATAGTGCAGTAATTTACTGTTTTTTTAAGAGGGGTAAAGTGAGATGGGAGGTGATGTTCCTTCAAAAAGCAAAACAGAACCCAGCTACGATCAGTTACAGTGCAGGATTTCTAATACCACTTCAAAGTCTCAATTTGAAAGTTCTGAATGTCTACTTCATCAGTAACTATTTGGACCCAGCAGAGGAGGAGGAGCTTTCAGAATGATATATCCTTGACAAGCTTATACTGGTGCTGAGCTTCATTGCTGGCACATTTGATGAATGACATTGCAATAGTCCTAGTTTGAGTTAACAGATCTTTGTCACTTCATGAATGCAGTGGACAAAAATCAAAGACAGATGAAAGGCAGCAAAACATTAAAAAACAAAAATTGGGATAAAGGATAAAAAGAAAAAGAAAAAAGAGGAAAAAAGGATGTCAATAAAAGAATATTCATGTCACTAAGTTTTTTTTTAATACATGTTTTTCATAATTAGATTTAAATGAAAAAAAAAGACATGTCAAACACCAACATGACAGGGCTTATGGATATGTTATATTTTACAATTAAAAAGATCCATGTTGCATATAAGGCCACTAAATTAAAACACATAAATTATATTTTAATATCATGTAGTACATGCAGTCTAACTGTAATGTAAATTTATATTCTGGACTTTTAGTCTTTCACTTTTCAACCTTCCAGTGTGAAAACTCATTAGGTCTTTGAAAATAATGGCACTTCCAAAGCAATGGACAAAATTGTAACAGGTTCAGTAAATACACCAGTGATCCTTGAAGGCATTAAATGCTTATATTAAGCACATGCTTAAGTACAAGATTAATGCTTCAGTTTCTATTGCATTTCATTCAGGTGGGGGAAAAAAATAGGTAATAATGAACCATAATTTTGCAACAATTGAAAGAGCAGCTTTTGGTATCAGCACAAAAAACCTAGGACCAAAAGAAAGGGGGAGGGAGAAAACTGAAAGATCAAGTTTGTATTTCAAGTAAGTTGTATTCTGTTAAACAGAAGAAAATACCCAACAGCAATTAACTAGTTGAAATTTCAGAAAGGTTCATTTTAAATGCTCTGCTTGACAGTTACATTTCAGTGGCAGCTGTGCAGGAATGCAGTAAAACGTGAGGGGATGGAGTGATGAATGAAGAGAAACAGAGATGGGGCTGTACCTTTGTTCTAGTTGTTTCATAGTTGCATTAATTTGATTGGTCTTATCCTCTAATCGACTAATTATTTCACTCTTTTCTTTCATAGCATCTTCAGAAACCTGTGTTACAAAAGAGGCCAAAACTGAAGTCGGTGTGTTTTGCACTGCTACCTCATGGGGGCTTTTTCTCCAGTATCTGAAGGGGACAATGTTGCAATGACTTCATGTTTTGGTTACTTTTAAGCATTCCCTTCTAAAAACCCTCGCTTGACAAGTACTTATCATTCTGTACCTGTAGTTTTGTACTCTGTGAGTGATGCTGTTTTTTAAGCAAAGATGTTTCCCTTTGATTTCCTTTCTTAGTTAATTACTTTGGAAGTCAACTTAAACTCACTGATCCAGTAGCCTGTTAGAACCTTACCAGTAAAAAGCCAAGATGCTTAATCCTGAAAATCACTAAGGTTCTCCTACAGATCCAAACCCCACAGATCCTCACGCTGGAGAACATTCTCTTCTCAGTTTTCTTTCCAGATCCATTTAAATTTTTCTTTTTCTGGTCCAGTTTCCTCACAGTTGCAGGTGGAAAAGTAGGATTTTTTGTCCATCACCTCAATTATCTCTCTGCAGCATCCTGATTTTCCCCCCATTCTGCTGCAGATTTGACTGGTTTCTTGTGCTGGTTTGGGTAATTTATTCCATAAATCGAAGTCATGTTCTGCATTAATAATTCACTGGTAAACTTCCCAGCATTTTTGCTCTCTGTTCACTGCATGGGGGGGTCTCTGAGACCCATATTCTCCCAAAAAGGCATTGCACTGTTACAGATTTTCTTAATTTACTGACAAAATAAAAACATAAAAAAGGGGAAAAAAACCCAAAACAGTAATTACTTTTTTCCACTTCACACAGTTTTGTCTTCCTTTCCTTACTTGGACAGGTCAGATCTTCTCTTCAACTCCTCACTATGTGCCTACATTCTTTTGGGGTTTTAATACAACACAGGCCAAAAAAAAGTCATTATACGGATGTACTATTACTCTCTCTTTCACATAGCATGTTATTAGGCCATGATCTTATCCCCACACTCTTTTCTTCCACAAACCCACCCAGTGACTGCCTTCAGAACTTTGTGTTAAGTCACGTTTGCACAGGCAATGCTCCAAAATGTCACATTGACCTGAGAAGTGCAAGGGAACCAAAACCCAAGGGAACAGCATATTTAACTGACCAGAATGGCAATGCATTTCTCTCTCTTGGTTTGTTTGTAGCAGTTTTACCTGCAGCTTCTGGTACATCTCCACGTTAATTGCTTTAACTTCATCAAGCTGCTGGCGGAGGCCGATGAGGGTATCCTGCTTCTCATGGATGTCCTTCTCCAGCAACTTCATGGCAAGCTCTATCTCGTGTTTCATACTGACTTGAACCACCAGCTCATTCTCCATATCCTATAAAACACAAGCACAGTGAAACACAGACTAATTAAATAACTGTGTAACACTCTATCTTCAAAAAACTCCGGGAAGCAAACTCGAACAGAGCAGCAGCACCACCTATTTCACCCCTTGCGAAATTCTGCCCCTCTTTCATTTTATCCATTTTATCACATTACCCACTACATAAATGTTACACTCATATATTTAGTGACCAGTGGGGCTTTTTTAACTTTAGGAGAAGACAATTCACGTGACAAAAATATTACCCTGTCGGTGCTGCACAGAGCCACCTCAGAATTAATTACAAACCCAGAACTAAAGTATTTATATTTTCACACGAATGATTTAGCACAGATACAGAGCATAAAGTATTGCTAATAACGTAACATTTCTCAAAGAAAAATATTCTTTCTCTACTATTCTTCAGCAACATTATTACAGAAATATTGATGTGCTGATTGCTCTGTTGAAAACCCCTTTTTATCACAGGCAGCAACACTCACCTGTCGAAGCTGGGACTCCTCCCGAAGCTGCCTGCGAGCTTCACTGTACATCTCATCCAAACCCTGCCTGGAGTGTTTGTAGGTCTGAAGTTCTGCTTCAACATCCACTTTAGTGGCCTACAAAGATACAGAGAGTCTTTCTCCATCACAAGTACAGCAATTAATAGCAGAGATTCAGGGGAAACAAAATCAAGCTGGCTGACAATTGTCCAAGAACAGCACGAACACGGAGGGAGCTGTTTCTGCCCTGTGACTATCAGCATTATAATGAGAATTGAGTAAAGGTAGCAAAAGGAACATCTGTACTATAGCACTGTCCTCCCTCAGGGTCAGTTCAACACACAACTGTTTCAGCCCTGAGCTGGCCAAACATCTGCTGAACCTGGGCTTTTACCCCTCCTCCTGGGAAACACATATGAGGAGTTACAGAAGGAGCTGCAAATCACAGCTGGAAAGTCAGGTTTAGCACTTTTACACACGACAACTCCAAATACAACAAGACAGGCCAAAACAGACAGTCTGCCAACTAAAACACATCCTACTTTGACAAGAGTTTCAGACAGTCTCCTAATAGGTCCTTTCCCTGATGAAAGTTGTTTCAGATTTGGACAAGTCACAGCTTCCTTCAGGCTGAGATGTACAAACACGATATCTAAAGGGGGTGAAAACAACATACCTCTAGATGATGCTGTGTTTTCATTAAAATCAGAGTATTTTCACTCCTTAATTGATGGTTTTCTTCCTGGAGTTTAATTATATTGTTTTTAGCTATAGCCAACTGAAATGAAAAAACAAACCAAAAAAACAGAGCAGTGTGACCACTACTGTGGGTAGAAATAAAGGGAAAAATGTTCTGATGAATGCAAGATCAAGACATCCTCTGCTCTATTCTCACCTACCAAACAGAGAATTCATTGTTTTGAAGAAATAAATATAAAAACAGAACTAGACCAGCCTAAAAGCTCTATATAAGCATACAGCAAGCAAATAAGAAAAGATTCTTTGGCTAAAGCTGAGTAACAGAAACTGCTCGATGAACTACTTTCTGTCTCTTTGTAGCAACTGGTGCCACCCATTCTGGACTAGTCATCTGCACAAAATCAGGCTGACAGCTGGCATTAGGAAAGGATTCTCTTCTCATTTTGTCCAAAAGTTGGAAATTGCAACGTCATACAGAATTAATTTACTGATGCTACAGCCTACCTAGGCAAGCTGGCTTTAAATCCCTGCACTACTGCACCTTTCCTTTAGGCCAAAATAAAGGTATCTGAACCCATTACCCAGAACTTATGCAGAATAATACAATATATTTAGCAAAACAGTCTTCTAGAGTAAATAATACATTGGACATTCCCAAAAGAAAACAATACCTCTTCGATCAGCTTAGTGTTTGATTTCTCCAGTGAATCAACCCTTGCATGGAGGCTGCTAACTGTGCTACTGAGGGGGGAAAAGACAAAATGGTATTCAAAATTACAGCAAAACTCAGCCAACCCAGCACAAAATTTTCACATAAGGCACAGGGATTAATGGTTAAGAGCTTAAAGGTCTGCTCCCATTATCTGAGGTTTTCCTAAATATAAGAAAATTACTCTCCTTTGGTGAATATTCTTATACTTCCTTACAATTCCCAATGTCATCCCTGTCACTTAAACTCCTGGCTAGCTGTGACTTCACATGTATTCTCCCTTTCTTTTATCCTCACAACTATACCCAAAAGCATCCAAAAGATAAATGAGTTCCCTTCAAGGACAATCTCCGTGTTCACAAAGAGTTTACAATCTCCATGTTATTTTCCCCATAAAATCAAACCATTCTTCAGTTTCTCTTCCTCTAAAACACATTTCTTTTATAAAATCATTGATTTTCTTTGAGATTTGTCCTGAGGCTCTCTCTTTCTTGATGCTTCTTGACTTCATTTAGGAGCCTCATCAGAATTTTCTTCCCTTTTATTACTGTTTTTTTACAGTATCAAACTACAGCCAGGCCTTTTCCATAACCTGACTGCCTGTTTCTGCTGGAAGCACGTGTTTTTTAGGCAGCACTTCACACACAGGAAAACAAAACATCATGTCAAACCACACTATCTCTATCCCAACAGTAACCTTATAGTACGTAATGATCAAGACTGCCAGCATTAAAAAATTAACAACACGATTTACATTTCAAATTTCCCTGTAAGCCTGCCCTGACACACACACTTCTAAGTTATACTTACTTCAGCTGCCTGTTTAGTTCTTCAACGTAATTCTTTTGGTCCAATATTGCAGCAATCTGTACATCTCTAAAGCAAGCACAAAATGAAACTAACTTTAACAAAATGAGGTATGGAACCGAAAATATGCATATCTACCATGTGCAAATGTCCCTCTTAACTGTGTTTTTAAAAAGAAAGGAAGCAACTTCACCTCACAGTCATGAACTCAATCATTGTGATACCAATGAGACACAAAAGAAATCCAGTGCTTTAACTGCAAACAATTCCTCTACGTGAAACCTAAGAGCATACACAGTCTGAAAAGTAAAAGGATGTTTATTTACTCTGCCATTAACTCTGGTTCTTTGAAACAAATGACTAAACCCCAAGCTGAGGTCTTAGAGGTCTGCAGGTCCCTTTTCACTGCCACTCTGCAATCCCCCAATGCTGTCCAGCAGGTAAAGGCAGCAGGTGATGCTGCTGGAGTTTGCTCCAGACTGCAAATGCTCTTCCAGCTAACCAGTCATGCAAAACAATTTAGGATGCCAGTTTGCTCAAGACAGTAAAATCAGAAGATTTCATTTCTAGGGAGCCTGACTTATTTCAGCAAAGGACAGGGGCTCAAGAAACCATTTGTTAATATGCAAACTCAGAGATATTTGGTGAGGACATACCTTTCTTTACCCCCAATGTCATCATCACTCTTCAAGTACACAGAGAAATCGATCACCCCAACCTAGAGGAAAGCAAATGAACGGTTTCATACCGTGCAAGTAACAGTTGTTGGTATTTACAGCCTTGTGATTGGTCCAGTTTCAGCTAAAAACCTGAACTATGCCATTTTAAATGAGATTCTTTTTTTTTTAAATGTAGATTCCATACTTACTAAGAATTATATTACATTTGAATAAAATTAACAATGTGCCATGTACCAAACTCCAAAGAAAAGATGACTTCTTCCTCTGACTGAGCTTAGACACAAACTTAGAGGAAACTTCTGTTTAGGGAATTACCAAATACTCCACAGCCCTCTCCCCTGGCTGATTATAGTGTTTCACAGGATTCCCTGTCACAGCACACCTCCCAAACCGATGTTACCCCATGTTTTGTTTTACAATATTCCTTGTCAAAATAATACCACCTCTCCACACATGCTGATTCCCAGGTGGGACAACTCAATTGAATCCATTTTTTTAAACTTTGCTAAATCTGAATTTAATTAATTTCCTATTCAATTGTAATTTAATCATACATACTATATAGTTAGCACTGCCATGAGTTCTGCTTCCAGCTCTATTCATGAATGTCTAACAAAAGTATTTAACCACATTTGCTTTACCAAAGCCCTTCCTTTTGGGTCTCTAGCAGCCTTTTCACAAAAGTATTTCAATTTCTCTAACCTACTGCTCTTTTCTGGAGCACCCTTTAGCTTTGGGATACAAGTGACTTGGTAAGTCTAACATTTACTTGGTTTATACCATGCAGTCACACAGCAAGGCCACCAAGTGACCCAGATAACAGAGGTGCAGCTGGCAACAGGTTTGGGGATTTACATTACAGGCATTTCATTCTCTGCAACAAGAGCAAGTTGGTAAGTTTTTTATAATTACAGGCCTTTAAGTGTTAGATCTTCTTTTACACAGGATGGGCGTCAAAAACTAATATTATATGGTAACCAGAACAAACAATCAAGGACAAGTTAACCCTTTGATCCAACAGCACACATAGCCAGTTAGCCATAACTTTTCTTTCCCACAGGAATTGTTTTTTATCAAAGGTATGCTGCAGTACAGCAATAATCATGTAAACTATTAGGATTCTTTACACAAAGAAGATGAAAAAAAATACTCAGGACTGAACACAGTCTACATTTATTTACAAAGACTTGTGCATCTGGCTTTAAAGAGAATGTGTTAAGATTTTCTTGGAAAAGATCAAAATTCAAAGTCAAAGCCTAACGCAAAGCAGGAAGAATTCCAAGTCTTGTTTTGAAGACTGAAAGTAGTCCCACCTCTCATAAGGTTTTTAATGACACTATGCAAAGAGAGTTTTTGTTCCAGGTCCTCATATCATTCCTATTATGTTCCAGATCAGCAATAAATGAACCAAGCAGGACAAACTGATCATGGAACATCCTCCAGAGGAGGAGGATGAGTTACACAGTGAGGATGGAAACAACCCTGCATTGCTACTGTTGCATCCATTTGATGACAAAGCACAAACCTGCACCCCTGCACTCTGACAATCACCACCATCCAAAGGTCTGACCCACCTGATAATGAGGTTAATTCAACAGCCACACAGCCCCAGGAGCTGGATCATCACACCCTGAACAGTCTCTAGTGATATTTCTAACAAATCACAACCCCATAGTAAAAAAATTCACTGGACATAAACATCCTATGGATTGCACGAACATCCCTTTACCTGTGTTGACTTACTTGTGAATCCAGGTCTTCTCCCTTCACACACAGGTTGGCATCTATCACATTTAACCCAACAAGCAGCCCAACAATTACTGCTCCTTCTTCCTCCATCATCAGTGCATGATACTCATAAAATTCACTATTAAAAGAAGGAAATTGCATCTTATTGGTGTATTCCTTATATATACATTAATAATAAGTGACATACAAATCTGAACTGTAGCCTTCCTACAACGTCCTTCAAGATGAACTGGGCCTGCCCATACTTTCACCTCATAAATATTTAAAAATTCCAAGTGCATGCTTTGTCTCAGAGGCTATTAAAAATAAAGATACTACCTCTGGCTCCAGAAATCTGAGCCATGAGTTGCTGGATGGCTGGGGGCAAACTTTAATTTGCCTTAAAAAATATCCAACCAAACCAAACCAGAAAAAGCTCTTCTGTACACATTTGCTATTTGCCATTTTTGAACAGGATACTACAACAGATGGATGTCTGGACACACTGTCTCAGACAACTCTCATGTTGTTAACAAGCACTGCAAAGCAAGGCAAAAGAAGAAGGTAAAAAAACTACCTTGTGTGAAAAAATGTCAGGACTTTAATGAATAAATGCTTAATTCAAGAAGCCAAGGAAGAGATTAAACAGGTAAAAGACAAACATAAAGGGCTGAAATGCTAAAAAGGTTCTTAAAATAAAAATACTTTGCTAAAGAACAGCACTTTCTCCTCCTTGCACTTTTTACATAAAGTTTTAGATTCTATATGTCAAACTGCATTTTCAATGGAAAAGTCCACAGCAGTTGAACACCTAAACAACATCCTGACATACCAGCACTAGCTAGGCATGCAGAACTAGTCTGAAAAATATGGACAGCTTATAGAACTGAAAATCACGTGAACTCCACCAGTTTTTAGTCCTTATTCTGCATGGTGGAGGAATGCATGATTAGTTTTTTAGGAGACTAAACCTCTAAAAATAAGTTCAAAGCCAAAATCTGAGGGAGTGTTTACCTGAGGAGGTCTCTCTGAATGATCAGACAGCGAAGGTAATCGGCCATTTTCTTTTGCATCAGTGCCAACCGCAGCCAGGCCCGGGCACGGCCCAGCGGCGTCCTGAAACACAGGGCATGGACACAGACAGACCCAAATTAATAACACATGGATTAATTCCTGGTCTGTAACACTCTGGTAGAGCAATTGGTATTTCTGGAGGGGTATTTTAAACTGTTAGTTGAGCATCACAGCCTGGGAAGCCACAATGTCCAGGCTTTGACTCCCAGATGTGGGGTAACAGAAAATTTTTCATCCACTCAGCTGAGCTCGGGAGCAGACCCTGGAAAGAACAGGACCAGAGAATGCACAAGAGCCTGACAATCTTGAAAGTCCTGTTTTCTGCTGAAGTAAAATGCTTGCAACATTCTAGGCTCCTTTCTGCAGTTTGTTTATGAAGTTTTCAGAGGAATTGCAAGAAGAGTAATGGAATGCCCATCACAACTCCCTGTGCCAGCCTGCTTTCCCAATCCTGTTCTCTGGCCCTGAACACACATTGTAGCTTTAACTCACACTTGTGTACAAATTCAGTGCCTTCTTAGGAAGGCAATGCAAAAAAGATGAAAATGTATGTAAAGGGCAAACATGAATATCCAACAAATTAAACCTGGACCTTTAGCTCTTCCTCTCCTAGTGCCTGCACACTTGGAAGTGGGAGGCATATAAATGTAAAAAAACCCCACACAGGCTGTATCTGGATAGCAGGAAAATAACATGCTTGGCAAAGGGTATTATTTCATCTGGCCCAAGAACAAATAACAATTTATATGCCTAAGTGCTTCAGATGAGTTCTAAAGCTACATATTATAACCCTTACACTGCCACATCCCAATCCCAGCGCAACCAGACCCCTCTGGAATTTCATGTGCAGCCAATTATCAAGCTTTTCTGCAGGAAAAAATTAAAAAAAAAAAAGAAACAGAAAGAAACCAGAAAAGCAGAAACACTGCTTTTCTGCCTGGTTTGTACAGTGCAAGCAAAGCTAGAATGACTCCCCTGCACTCCCCTCCGTATCAAAGCTAGCTGTTCAAAGCCTTAATGCCAAATGAAATCAGGAGCCACCTGACCATTCTCAGTCAGGTCTTTTACTTTCCTGTGTTGTTCCCAACAGTACTTACTTAAGGCCAGGCAGATCTCTGACACTTGCTGCTATTTCCTCAGCTTCTGGATATAGTTTCTCCACAAGTTCCAGAGGACCCCAGATGGTTTTATTGTAACTTAGGAAGGATTTTCTTACTACAAAAAGAAAAATTAAGTAACTGAATTAATTTAAATTACTGCAGTAGCTTTCTTCCTAATAGCTGCTGCGAGAAAGGGTTAACTGCTGAGTCTAGGCTTCCAGATAACTCTTAACTTTCAGACTGGTCAGCTCCCCAGTATCCAAAGCCAGCTTCCCACTTACTTTGCTGGGAACGTAAAATTGATGTGCTAGAACAAAACAATATTAAAAGGATGTCCAGCTAAAAATATATACTAAATAAATACATACAGCTGTGGTAATCCCTGGACCACTTACAACAAATGGTGAAGAAAAGTTGGTAAATATATAAATACATGTGGTGAAGAATTAATGACACTATTAGTTATAAAAGCTGACAATTTACATATTTTTCAATTCTTAATGCAACACAACATGCCTTTTTTATCGAATTCAAGAAAGAGAGGAGGAAAAATGGCACATTTGGGATGAGGTAGAGCCATTACCACACCTTTCAAGCCGTGCTTGAGGCAGTGCTCCATGACAACGAAGAACTGCTGCAGAGGGGGGTAGTCGGAATCCAGAGTGCGGCCAAAGCTCAGCGCTGACTCAATGAGTCCTTTGATACTCAGTTTAGCCATATTCAATAAGTTTGCCCTTTCTACAGCTGTGGGGTCCTTTACAGCTACAACAAGAGAGAAAAAAATGTGATGGTTCAAGTCTTAGGAGAGAGGTAGGGTAAGGAAACGCTGCCTGGCCGCCTCCTTCAGAGGGAAACGTACCCAAACCTGGGTAAACTCCCAAAAACAACTCAGTAAGTGCTGCAAAGCACCATGTTAGAGAAAAGCACCCGCTCCAACAAATGTTCATACAGTGTTTGAAGAGGTGAAGGAAAACCCCAGGCTGGAAATGTCAGTTTAGGCATGGTGCTGTCCCAGCCAGTATGTGTAGATTGACACAGGCACCACTGCTGCACCCCAAACTCTGCCGCAGGACTGCCATCAGTGTCCCTTCCATGGCACCAAAGCAGCATTCCTACTAATGGATGGATTTACTTCGTGTACTACAGTCTACCTACAGAAGCAGGCATCCTACTTCTTATCTGTAATCGCTGACTAATTAATTAGCTTTGATTTCACAGTGACACAAACATATGCCTTCCTTCTCAGGCTGCACAGTCTCAGCCGCTAAACAAGGAGCAGTTTCAGGAAAATGTTACATATTACGTACTGAAAATTCAGTTTCTCATCTAGCCACAAAGTATTTGCTACACAGGAAAGCTTAAGAATTAAAGGGTTTGCTTTAAATTGAATCTTTTGGTAAAATTTACAAACTATATGCTACAAAAACACGTTTGAGGATTGAACCTAGTCAATAAAAAACCCCATGGCTTTTTATAGTCATTTTAGTCTGTCCACTAGACAGAATGGACAAGGTTCCTCTTCTTAGAGCTCCTGCTACTGAAATCAGTGTTCAGGATATTCTTTGTTTATTTTCATTTGTAGTGAAGCAGTTCAAACATTCAGACCAGCCCCTAGTTTGTCAAACTAAACCACAGACAAAACAACCCTCTGTTAATTCACCATGATCAAAGTAACCTGAAAAGAAGCAAAAAGAGTTGATGATTTACTGCTTAATTAAATCCAAAAAACGGAGCAAAACCCAAACATGTATCATCTTTTCCAAGACATTGAGACACAGATGTCAGAATATGTAGAAGGAGTTGTGTCTTAGAAAAAAACGTCTGTTCCTCTGCAAATCTCAGTACTGGTATATGACCTTATCTGTTTGCACATCAGAAAGCACAAAGAACCCAAACCATCATAACAGATGGATATTTTCTCAGTTCCTCAATAGCAGGGGAATTACTTGTTTCATTTCCTGCATATCACAGCTTGAGGTATTTAGGTATTACATATTAGAAATTTAGGAAATTACTTTCTAATATTGTGTTTTCCTATCTGCCTTCCAAATACCCAACTACTCTATCACCATAAAATATAACCTATTCCTAGGAAAAAACAAATCACCGAGATGACTTACCTGAGACAATCTTAAAAACTCCTTTTATAGTCCCTCAGTTCACCACACCTCAACAGAAAACCCCAGAAGATACCAGGAAGCCACGAGAAACAGTGTTCTGGCACAAAGGTACCCAGCTGGCAGGGACAGCTCCCTGCTTTGTCTCCTGCCTCTCTGCCCACTCAGTGTCAGGACTGACAGACCCTGCCCGAGGCAGCATCAGCACAGGGTGCCCGGCTGGGGCAGGTGAGACTTGCAACAAGAGAAGCCTTTCTGTGGGTAAGACACATTCCTGATGCTTTATTAGGTCTGCTACTGACAGTACTAAACCCAACTGTTAGCGTAGGAAACGCCTTGCTTGCTGCAGACTTCAGGTGGATAGCTCTCCCTTGCTGCATCTGCTCTCTATCGCCCAAAGCCATCGTACCAATTCCTTTTTCAGGTGACCTCATTTTGACTTTTGGAGCTGATCCTACCCAGACAAGACTCCTGCATCTACTGTCCTTTTAATGTCATCCCTCTCGTCTGCTTCTTCCGAGGTGAAATGCATTTTAGGTCTGTTTTAAAGCATGGTCTAGCCGCATACAGCTATTTTTTTTCACCCACTTCTAAATAAATAAATAAATAAACAGATAGATTAAAAAATAAACAAATTAGCATTTAACGTGGTGTGTGAAATCCTATCTGCCGCTCGGGTACCGTACGGGGTGCGGCACAAACAGAAGGAGCACTGAGGGCTCTCCTCAGCCCCGAAGGCGCTGTTTGCCGCTGGCCCTGCTGTCCGGCATCACCGGGGCCGTGGCGCAGGGCACGGCACCGCTGCCGTCCAGAGGGCAGGGCTGCGGGCTGAGCGGGCTCTGCCAGCGGCAGCGGGCGGAACGCGAGCCCGTCGCTGCCAGCAGAGCCCCCGCACGGCGCCCGCAGCCCCAGGGCCCCCGCGGCCCCGCGCCCC
>JAWWES010000169.1:1277508-1336212 GCA_035583135.1 Lophotriccus pileatus
GGCCGCGCTCACCCATGGCCGGAGAGGAGGAGCCGCCGCAGCCGCTCCCTGCGGGCCCGCGGCCCCGCCCGCCCCGCACGGCGCCCCCGGCGGCGGGAGGACCCGCCCCTATCGCCCTGTCGCGACAAACCCCCCCAGCCGCGGGGGCCGCGCTCAGCACACAGCCCGGGCGGGGGGCGTCGGCAAGAGAGCCGGGGCAGCCTGAGGCACACGAGGCCGCTGCCATCAGCTAAGCACAACCAGCAGCGCCAACCTGAGCCTTCCCTACCCCCCTCTCGCCACTGAAAGCTTCGATCCCTGACATTTATTCCAAATGAGAATTCTCTAACGCCGGAAAGCACGTATCAGAATAAGTAGCTGTATTCCAGAAAAAAATTCAGCACCTTAGAACATAGTACGGTGGAAATAAAAGGTAGTATTTAAAAAATCAAGTAAGGTTTTGGGGTTTAATTAAAAAAAAAAACAAACTGAAACGTCAATGTCACAACAAAAAAAAAAAAAAAAAAACACACCAAAACAAACAAACAAACAAACAAACCAAAACAAACAAACAAAAAAAAAAACATTGAGGCATTAAACACCAAGCATTTTTGTCACACCTAGATGCGATCTCCGTTTCTGTTTACTGCACCCTAAGCACTACAATTTGCTTTGCTTAACAATTGTTTTAAATCCTGATCTTTCCTTCCCCTCCTTAGACAAGGCTAACCAGAAAGCTGTAGAACAAAAAGGTGTCCTTTACCTTGCTCAGCTTCAGAGACTGCAGACAAAACTGCACAGAGAAAAAGGGCCTGCAAGGAAGGACCAAAGGACAAGGGCAGCACAGGGCTGAAACAGCCCACAGGGACAGGGATATATATATATATATATATATATATATATACATACATACATATGTAAATTCACTATACATTTTCAGAGTGTTTTAGAGTATCACATCTCAATTTTGTTGGAGAATATCAGATCAAAACATGGTTTCATCTGTGGATTGCTCCTGGATCTAAGTTTTACCATGCAAAAAGAAGGAATGATGCATTTTGTAAGTAGATAAGGAAATGTTCTTGAGCTTTATTTTATTTATAAACTTTTTAGTAGCATGCAGACCATTTTCTGGATAAGCAGAACTTGGTGTAAGAAAATAGATTAGCTAAATCTTAGTGTTTCATACATGTAGATCCTAAATATAGAAAGAAAAACTCTTCTAAATCAGTATAGGTTGTTCTGAAATTGCTACTATAATGAACAGTGTATTTTACCCTATTTTTTCCATCTCTTGGAAGACTCAGAGCACAGACACAGTTGATGCAGCATATATTTTTATCAGAAAAAGGAGGATATCCTGTCAGATACTAAAATGATGTTGAACTTTTAAAAACATTTGTATTATGTAAATCACAGTATTAACAAAGTTTAAACAACTATAATGAAACAAGCAGCAAACTTTTATTATTTCAAGCATTACAAAAAGTCAGGGAGCACATAAGAGAGTGAAAATGCCCACATTTAAGAAGTTTGTCTGCATCTGTATGCACACAGCTACTTGACATTGATCCCAGAGCAAACAAATACTAATGATTCTGAAGAATCAAGAAAACTGATGTTTCCACCAGCAATCTTGGAAAGAAGCTTCTCAGTCTCTTTAGCCTAGAAAATGAGGTAGCATAAAGTGAAGGGTGTTTGCTGTTATCATATGCAATATGAATATTCATATCTGTAAAAAAAATAGAACCTGAGCATGCAGCTCTGGCTCTGTTTCTTGGGAAAGTTCTGTTTTGAAGACCACGGATCAGACAAACTGAAAACATAGTTTTTTACTAGGAAGCATTTCACTTCAGACTGATCTGCTGAACACAGTTAATGACAGGGAATGAAGTCAACCAGCACCACATTGCTCCCTGAGATGTGTGCAAAATCAAGAGATTAGAAAAGTCACGGAGGCATCTTCATGAGGGAGATTAATTACAATATGTATATAAATATAAAACACTCGAGTATTTTAAGAAACAGGAGTGGAATTTAAAGGAGAATGTGAGGCTTCGATGATGACAAAGGCGGTTTTCCTATTTTTGTTCCAAACAGCACAACACAGCACCTTATTGGGAATTCCAGTGAGTGTAATCGCTGTATGTAAACTGCTCTTTCAAGTCTTTAGAACCAAAGCAGAAGAAAAAAATATCAATGCCTGTAAAACTTCCCATCTTCAGACACTCATAAGATGTTACACTTGTGGATACTTTCATGAGCCCCGGCTGGAAGATTCAAGATGTAGCAAGTTAAGGAAGCATTATGACAACATATCACTTTCCCCAAACCTGTTTGAATATGTACTGGGGTTTGCAAAGAAAGCAGCTACCGAGGTTATTTCCTGTTTAAACAGGAGATGCAAACAGCCATAGCTAAAGCTTACTCAGTACAATGCCAGAGAGGAATAAAAAATTAACAAGTCACCTGAAGGTGAATCTCTTTTCCTTTCCAGCAAGATTATCCATGAAGCAGATGTGTTGAAGTACATGGTACTTCTGAAGAAAGCAATCACTCTAAGATGCCAAGAAACTAGGATGACCACAGAAAAGAATGCAAGAGCATTAAAAATCAGAAATTCAGGCCTCGAAATTAAAAAATTAGGCCAAAGTTGACTTGCAAATCAGCGTGGACTTTTTTCTATTTCTTGAGCATTAGTGTACTTCTGGCAGGTTTAATTAGCACATTTTGTGCTGTGTAGCAAATCACTGCTAAAAACACAAGCTAAATAATCCAAGACCTTTCCCTCCTTACCTCACAAATCTCAGTAAGTCAACCTTACCTTTCCCCTTTCCCAAAGCAGGGTGCAGAAAAAGGATATCATTGCCTGGGACTGCAGGTGGCAGAGGAGCTTCTCCAGGGGAGGATAGCAGCTCAGGGATGGAACACAGCCCACCATGACCAGCTTGTGCTTGGCTCTCGTGATAGCAACGTTCAGACGCCGCCAGTCCTTCAGGAGGTGGCCAAGCTGTCAGATAAATGGAACTTGCTTTTATTTGTCCTACTTAATGTAGATTAAACACTCATTTTAAAAGGCATCTGTCTACTAAAATTGACTGGCACAAAGCTAGTAGGGCCAACTTACATTTTCATCATTACTGTTCCTAACAAAAGACACGATTATGATACTTTTGTCTCTTCCTTGGTATTTGTCGACTGTGTTGACTTCCACTCTGTTCTCTTTCAGCTTTGCCATCAAATCAGTGATTGTTTTTAATTGGTGTCTGTAGGGTGATATGATGCCAATGTCTGAAGGCCTGCAGCCAGCCTGAATGGAGCAGGAACAGAAACAGAAGGAAAAAGCTGTCACTGCAGTTGGCTTGGGAAACTCATCACCATCCCAAAGATATTGTATCTGCACTAAGTTATCCATGGAACTAGAGGTCTAAGTGGTATTAACTAAAGAAAATAGTTAACATTAGTTACTGCAAGGTCCCAAAGCTTTGTCCCAACTTAGCACAAAGATATCCATGAAATCCTCATTTTTCTTTCTTTGTCAAACTGTGAGGTGAACATTGAGAACTCCTAGTCTGTACTGCTGGATGAAATAAGGAAGAAAGGCAAATCCTCTCCCATCCCTCCCCAGACAGTTCTCATCTCTTAAAAAATTTTGGCATCCAGCTGATTTATTTTACATCCCAAATCCAGCCAGGCAAGGGACAGGGAAGGGAGTGCAGAGCTCAGGCTCCTCACCGTCAATCAACCCTCGATTTTCCTTAAGATTATCCCTGAAAGAATAACCCAAAACATAGGAGTTGCCATTCCTGGAGCAATGTAAGAATCATTAGTTACAAAGCTGTCCTTCCAAATGATGCACTAAAGTTACCTTAATAAATAAGGATGTGAGAAAGAGCACTATTTTAGCTTCTGTCACATTACTTATGCCACCTTTTTCTGCATGTTCTGGTGCTGGGACCTTTAAAAATATAAACAGGACATAATTACTTTTGCAGTCTATAATGGTGTACAATATTCTGATCCCTAACTCATTATATCGTATGTGGGTTTACAGTAATAGTTTTAATTTTAAAAATAAGGCTAAATGCTAAATTTTACTAATCAGAAGAGCCTGTGAAGTAACTCAAGAATGCTGCATTTGCAAAACAAGCTGGAACAAACTGCTGAAATGAGTTTCTAGAAGGAGCTGCCATCTTAAAAAACTGCCAGACGTTAATGCTCTGACCTTACAGCTCACACATTAAAAATCAAAAATAACACCAAAAATGGACATTTCTCAGCCTGAAAGGCTAACAGGGCAAATTGTATTTTACATTGGATTTTTGTTTTAATGCTCTCCATACAGCAATATTTACAGTGAATTTTCCCCAGTCTGTCACATGGATTAGTTTTTTACATGTGTGAAAGCCTACATTTAAAACTAAAACAAGAACTATCCAAAATAGTGGTCTTAAACTGAACTGCCAACCTTTTAAAAGAGTATTCACTGAATTTTCCATTTCTTAACTATTAACTCCCTTTCCCTACACCATGTATGAATGAATGAGGCCAAGAAGCCAAGAACAAGCTGAGAATGTGAACTCTTTGTCATTGTGGTATCACAGGTCAGTCATTTACTCTCCTTGCTCAGCCGTGCCTTGTCTAAAGCTGAATTATCAACAGCAAGAACTGGTGCTGTCCATCCAGCAAACTGGGGTCAAGCAAACCTCTTTATATGCAAAGAGCCTAAAATTGAACAGACACTAAACTTTTTTCCAGCTCCAAATTCCATTTACTACTTTTACTCATTTCCTGCCATTTTCTACTATAATCATTCCACTATTTGACACTGACATAATCCATGTTTTCTTAGATGCCACTTAATCTTGTTTTAACATGTTCATCATGTTGAGTTTCCCTTCCCAATTCTGATTATAGCATTGCCACTGAAAATGGGAGGTGGTGTAGTGTAATCTAAAAGCAGCACTCTCAGAATCCTACTACAACCAGTTTTACCTTTTTTTTTTTTTTTGAACTCAGTATTCTAAAAACATCACACCTAAGAAGCCTCCAAACTCCACGTGCTCCAAGTTTTCTCCAAGCAGAAAAGCACTGTTTTACTGAGCAGTTGGTTTCTCTCCACAGTAGCATTAATGTAGCCAAAAGCTACACAAAAATTATTTGAAGGAAAGAAGTTCTAAAAGCCAGGTTATGCTTATGGTGACACATGCTTACATTTGTATTTCTCAGTGTTCACATAGTGCACCAACAGAACCCCCAATAAAACCATCTTTGGCCTAGAATTTCTCAGGAAACTAGCCCTAAATCAAGGATGTAATTTTTCAACATCCAGACCCAAGCTGTCAGAAGTGCAGACTGACACAGGGCTTGGCAGAAAAGAAACAAATAGATTTCCCATTACTGTCACAAACACCTTGCATTGTTACACAGAAAACAATAGAGGTTTTTTTCCTTTTTTAAAAAAGCAAGCACATAAATGTAAGCTTCCTGCTGGTATCACAGGGTTCTTTGCTCTCCTTTCTCCCTCTTTGTATCCCTCCCCAGTATATTTCTTCTAAGCTTTCCTTGGTTATACTAATAATACACAGGGGAATAAAACCACTGTGAAGTCAAAGAAATACTGGGTTTGTTTGGTCTTGTATTCAGTGTGGGGGGGTTCCATTTCTCCCCCCTTACCATGACTACCCCAATAAAAAACCCAAGAATATTTTGGAAAGAGAAACTTTCCTCCTGTTTCTACAAACAGAACAGCTGGCCCACACTCAAGATGGGCTTTCTAGGGAAAAAAATAATTCAAAATGGAACAGAAACTCTCTGTTTCTGTTAATTTCTCTATGATTACCAGATGAACAAGTGTATCAGCCAGTTTCCTCTTAACAAGTCTCTTCCCTGGGACCAACTGTCTGCTTTGCTGGGAAAGGGACTGCAGCTATAGAGGCATTCCTGGAAAATGTCTCTGTTTAGTTTAGGCATTTTTAGAAATTTCTCTAAGTCATCAAAGTAAACACTGTTTCTTTTCAGGTTATTGAAGAGACTCTATTAGAATTGTTATTAAAAAATAGGAATCCTGTAGAATGTCATAGCACAGGGAGGTTGGAGAGTTCTACTCGGGGTCAGCACAAAAGAATCAACATAAAACCTCTTAAGGAAGGAAGGAAGACTCAAATCTTCATAATCCAATCACCAAAACTATAGTGACAACAAGTACTAGAGACCACAAATATGTACTAAATTATTAATCTTTTTCTACATGCATTTAAACTCCTCCTCATTTTTCCCAGTCAGCTTCTTTGCAGAATTTTTATCCACTCTTGAGTTTTAATTTTCCAGCAAAAATTTGTGTCCCTGTGAAAGGACACATCTAAACCAACTTACTCCTCCCTTATGCTTCAGCATATAGAAAGTCTCCAAAATTCCATGGAGAATTATAGCTGTTTCTGCCACTGGCTACACACTTGGAGCTACACTGGACATGAGAACAAAGTCTACAGTATCTCTACAGTCTACCTTCCACATTTTCTGAAGTATTCCCTGAATTAAACATTTCAGCTGTTCCCAGATGTGATGGTTCCAGCAGCAGCTGATCAGCTACACCACCACCATTTGTGTGTGCTGCACGTTTTCCATGGAACCAGGAAACCATTCTTTGAAGTTCCCAATTTTACCCTACCCAAGCTGTATCAAGTTTTACATGTTGACTGTTGAGAACCTCTATCAAAATACAATATTGAACCAACACAATGAACTTTACCTTCTCTGTGTTCAGAAAACACACAGGTGTGTCTGGATCGAGTACTTCTTTCAGCCACGTTTTTGAAGAATCCACAAGGTCCAGTTTCAATTTTTTTAGGTTGGGCAAGTTAACAGTGGCATTTGACACCTTCTCTGAGCCACATTCCAGTTTGCCTTCGTACACTAACATGTTACTCAGTGACATAATCTTACTAGAGATTTAAAAATACAAGACAAGGGATAAAAAACTTGTTCTTTTAGTTAAAAAACACAACATAATAAATAAAAGTTTAAATTACCTATTCATTCTGTACTGCACAGTTAATTGGACAACAGCATTTTGGTTTTGTTCCAGCCTTTTAAATAAGCTTTCACTCATGCCAAGGTCTCTGTTACAACACAAAAAGAAAACCCAAAAGTGTGTCAGTCAGAACACTGCAAGAGCCTTCCCAGAATTCATTACTAGTAATTGTCCAGCAGCATTTTATCTTACCTTGCCTCTGCATTCAGCACAAGTGGAGGCAGCTGCTGATGATCCCCCACTAGCACAAACCTTTTGGAGCAGAACAGTGGGCCCAGGCAGATGAGCTGGCTTATTTGGGAAGCTTCATCAACTATGCAGAAGTCAAATTGCTTCTGAGCAAAGATAGGGTGATTTACTCCCATGCAAGACGTTGCCACCACTGGCTGAAAATTGAGAGACACTTTAAGGATAAGGTACATTTTTTATCCTTTAGTACTATGTTCATAAAGTTAAAAGAAAAATATTTCCCTTTAAACTAAACAGCTTGACATGTTCTTGCATCAGTTGCAAGTGACAAACAAAGCCAGCTTTAGAGCAGACTGTAGCACATAACTTGTTCCTGCCATGTGTTCAGTGATACCAGATTCTCTGCATACACAGTTCATGGAGGGTGCTGAAGTGGCTCCTGTAACAAGATCTCTACTACTTATAATTACAAGTTAATTTAGACAATACACAATACTTCTCAACTTTCAGCCTGTTAATGTTGGTCATTATCAGCTATACACAAATTGAAGCCATGCAGAGACTGAGTATCTTTTCCAGCTCAGATTTCTTACAGCAGTCCACACCCTCCGGATGAGTTCTCCTCTGCAGCAGCCAAACAGAAAATCCTGACGTAATTATCTTTAATAATTTGCAGCAAACCCCACTTTTCTCACCTGACTATTATAGATCTCTTCCAAGTCTGTTACAGATTTAATTGATTTGGACCTGCAAATTTCTTCCTCTGTATATTTCCGAATATCTGGATGGACCTTCTGAGCTCGGCCTAAGCGCAGGAAACCAACTTTGAATTTGGCCAACTTGAGCAGGATGTTGTCCACAGCTGTGTGTGTAAAACTAGTCAGAAGAACACTGAAGCCACAAGCAGAAAGAATTCTCACCTAATGAGTGGCAAAGGAAAAGAAAAAGTTATTAGTTCTCTACAAGAATGGGCAGCCACGTGTTTGACAAGGCAAAAAGCACAAGGGGTTTTGGAGAGAGCCAATAATGACTTCAATTTGCTGGCTTCCCAAGGAGTCCCTTTTTTTAAGCTGCAACTCAGGATTTGAGGACTTGCTGATATTTGGAGCCAAAGAATTTTAACACTAAAGGATCACAGAAGTGAGTAAATATCACACTTCAATCTCCTTCCTCCCACACATACTCCTACACAAGAAATACGCAATCCTACACCACAAAATACAGCTTTAGTTCTACCAAATACAGGTTTTTTAAGTAAAAAAAAGTATTTCCTTCTTCCTAATTTCAGTCACGACAACTAATTTTTGCATACTATACATTTGTTTAATGCTGTCCTCTAAATCTCAATTAAATTAAAATCAAGGTACATGATCTTACTAGAGCACATATTGTAGTTGTTTTTCCTGTTCCAGGCATACCAACAATAAGTGTGTAGTCTTTTGAAAGTAGCACTTGTTTCATTGCCTGTTTCTGAGGCTTATTTAGACCTTTCAGGAGAAAAATCAAAATTAAGTCAGTACACTTCATCATAATTGTAATAGTTACTAAAGTTAAAGCAAAACTATAATTTCCTCCTCTGCTAAAGCCCTTAATAAAGACAAGAACTGAGCAAAGCTTGTAGGTTCTAATGAAGATATGAAATTAAACATGATACACAAGATAAGTAGTAAAGGGTCTGCACTACAATCCTAGAAATAAGGAACTGAAGACATTTTTATTTCTAGACCTTTTGTGATTTTTTTTCTAATATCCTGAATAACCACCTCCATATACTGTGTATGGGTAGTTGTGTTTGATCAGGTCTTTCTGTGATTAGTCTTCAGCTGGTTGGAAGACATGCAAGATAAGAACTTGCTTTTAATTTTTCAGCAGAAAACTCCCACTGGGCCCCAAAGGAGGAAAACCCCTTTATATTTAGCATGATAAACACTTTGGCTATAGGGACTACTAAACAGAGGAATGGAAAGTCACTTTGTACCCTTTAAAATATTTGCAACAGTTTCCTTTGCCTCTGGAGGAAGGACAGAGCTCAAGTAATGAATGAAACGCGGTTTCTGGAAGTCAATTATCAAGTTGCGGAGCCTTTCACTGTGGATAAAAGCAAAGCAAAACAAGAGTTGCAAGAAGAGTTACCAGTTAAGAAACTCGATCTGAAAAGATTGAAAGGGTGAAATCAATTTAGTTTTTCATACCTGGCCGGGGAATCTTTCATCAATTTAGAAAGATTTTCAAAAGGAACTCCTATACCAAAATCTCCCTCTTCGTGATCCAACCTAAATACGGTGTTCTTCGGGAGCTTTGACAAATTCCTGAAGGATGACAGTAACATAGATAAAATAATTCTGTTTACCAGCAGCATGCTGATGATAAAAGACTTATTACTACATGTTCAATGGTATCTTCCTGAGATCCCAGAAACATTTACTAATAAAGTTAATAGCTATTAACTAATCTAAGTAAAACATGCTCAGAGCCCAATTTAGGACAATATAGACTGAATAATGAAAGTTATGGATATTACTATATCCGTATAGTCTCATGTTGGAGCTGTGAGTAAATGGAGTTTAAACATGTTTTTATGTTAAATCAACAGGCATATCCATTGACCAAGCACTGACATTTTCCATCAAGAGAAGAGAATTTCTGAAGGGTACCCCAAGACCAGCAAAAAGAGCTAGAACAAGTCAGAGGTTTTTGGACACCTAGAAGTGTCCTTCCTGAAGCCAGGACCACAGTGTTTTCAAACAGATATTATTCTTTTTGTCCTTTTACCTGCTCAACAAACAGGAGACTTTTGTTCCACTGACTTCTCTAACGTAGCCAGTAGCCAAACCAAGTAAACCCTTTTCCTCTCCACTCACAACCACTCGATCACCAGCCAATAGGTTTGTTCCGGGTATGGCACCATTTCTGCGTTGGAAAAAATGTAGGTACTGTCCCTCGGAAATTTCCTGTACTTCATCCACTCTGATCATGTTTCCAACACAATCTCCAGCCTTCTCTCTGAAGATATGAGAAAAAGAAATATATTTTAATAGTAATAACTTCTCAAGAAGAGAAATATTAAAAAAAAAAACCTCACATAAGTAAAAAAAGAAATATCACCCACAACCAACCACCAAAACCAAAACATAAAAAAAATCCCCAAAGCAGCAAATAACAACCCAAACACAATCAGAACTGGGAAGATTAATAAGTCACTTGACAAATTATTACTGTGACAAGTAAACGTTCAGAAACAGCACCATGAACTGGGCTCAGCCAGCACCAGCCTCAGCCTACAGAGACACAAACAGAATTACATTGTGCTTCTCAAGGCTGAGGCTGCAGTTTCCTGCTTCCTATGTGTGACTGAACAACAACCACCAAACAAACGTCATAGTGCAAACACAAAACCAGTAAATTCATTCATGACTCCATTAGATCACATCTCAAAAAATCCACCTATGCAAGTAGCATATTTGAGTGTTTCTAACAGCACTAGAAAACATGCAGCTTTGCTGGCAATGAAAACACCAGTGGACAGTGTCTCACTTTCAGCTACTGAAGGAAGCATCATTTGCATCAGGTGAGAAATTACACCTCACCTTTCCAAAGAAGGTATCATCCATATATTTTTATGTCCCTTTTTACCCTCGCCGCTTTGCAGCTCCAGGGTTAACATCAGGTACCAGAGGCTGAAATACTCCAAGTGGGAGGGTTTCAGGTGCTGTGTCTCTCTGTCAATAACGGGTACCAGAGCAGGAGGAAAGGACACACTGGCCATCTGCTGCTCTACAGCTCTAGGAGTACAAACAACCACAGGAAAGAGTCAGCCTGCACCTATTTGCTTGCAAGTCCATATGTACATAATGACAATCTATATACTGTAACATACCAGACAGATTAATCTATCATCACTGAAGTCAAGTTGAATCTGTATCCTTTGTTCATGGGAGTAATCTTCTATTAGTAACTTTACATCATCTCTATGATTTTGAATTATCAAGGACAATAAGTATATTAAAGGCATTTCAAAGATAGCACTGCATACATTTACATAGTTGATTTTTTACTCCTCTTACTGTAACAGATGAGTACTACATTGATATTTAGCTAAGCAAAAGGGATTTAATACTTAATACACAGACAGGTCAATTTATCTCAAGACTAACCACCAGACATTATACCTAATCACACATACAAAATACAATCAAAGAGCAAAAAGTTAGTTACCAGTGAATATCCACCCAGTTGGAAACAATCTTGGGGCTGTAACAACTGAGTATTAGAAGTAATATTGCACAAAACCTGACATATCATGGATGCCCACAAAGCTGGCTCCCTCCACATACACTTGTACCCCTACAATTTTAAAAACAATCAGGTGTTCTGTTAACACAAGATCACCCAAAAGGCTCTCCTGTTGTAATATATCTCATTTGATCTCTTCAGTATAAGAGATGGTTCTGGTTTTGTGCAACATAAAGACTAAAATTTTATGTGAAGATTTATCAAATATCTGCTCATTACTTCACTTTAACAGGAGATGCAATAACACTTCAGCAGAGTAATATCAGTGCATCATCACTTGCGTGATACCCTGCAGGGAAACAATCTTCTACAGAGTCAAAGTGAGAGAGTTGTTGCACAGCCAGAATCCAAAAGAATCTTGGATTCTTTCCTTTTTCAAGAATATAGCTTTTTAAAATCTTAAATATTATTAAATATACCAGATCTGTTATTGTCATCAAGTATTTTGTTGAGACTTATCTCAGATTTTCCCTTGCAGAAAGTGTACCTGAGCAAACATATTAAGTCTCTGGGAGATCAGAACTTGCATTACAAAAGTTACAGGGGAGCCTGTCAAAGATTCTTTTGGGGTGCAAAAGTCCTCAATAAAGAAATAAGAAGCTGTCAACCCCAAAAACGAAGTCACTGTATCAAAAGCTATGATTATTCAAACTTATTTAGAAACATTTGTCAGATTTTTTTTTTTTTACCTGCTGTATAGGAAGCAATTGTGCATTTGGGAGCAATATTTACAGGCTTGACTGTCTTCAACCACAGGAGGCAAAGCAGCAAGCTGTGAATGCTGCCTTCCCACGGCAGATTTGTAGGTGCTGTGTGTTAAGTAGAAGGCCATGTGGTTTCTCAGCTTCATTAGTTCTGTCAAGAAAAGAACCAGCTAAGCTTATGGGTTTTTTTGCAACAATTTTTAACTCAAAAGTAATTAGCTATCAACTTTTTAAGATAAAAAGTGACTATTCCCATAAAAAAGTCCCTGTGCTATATTAAATAAAAGAACAGTTTTTAACATAAGCTTACTGGAAGTAGTGATGTTATAACACGTGATGCACCCCTAAGTACAGCTATTTTGGTAAGAGGAGACCTTACAGGTAACATGAAAGGTTTTAGCAATAAATGATTATGGTTTACAGGGCAGGGGAACAACTTTACCTCTTCGGTCCATGCGAGCGCCAGAAACAGGATACATTGTACCAGTTTTGAGATAAAGAAGAAATCCAGCTTCAGGATCTGCTCTCCGCTCTAAATTCAACAGTGTGTACAGAATAACCTGCAAACATTGGAGAGAAACTGACTGCAATAGGTTTGTCATGGTTTAACCCCAACAGCAGCCAAGAACCACAGGGCTGCTCACCCCCTGCCCCAGCAACGGGACCAGGGAGGGAATCGGAAAGGGAAAAGCTGGAAAACCCATGAGATAAAGACAGTTTAACAGGGAAAGCAAAAGCCATGGACACTAGCAAAGCAAAACAAGGAGTTCATTCCCACTTCCCATGGGCAGCAGGTGTTCAGCCACCTCCAGGAGAGCAGGGCCCCACCTCATGTAATAGTGCCTTGGAAAGACAAGCGTCATCACTCCAAACACATCCCCTCAGCTTCCTCCTTCTTTCCCCCCCATCATACACTGAGCATGGTGATCAGCTCCACAGTCTGGAATGTCCCTTTGGTCAGCTGGGATCCCCTCTCCTAGCTGTGTCCCCCCCCAACTTCCCAGCACCCCCAGTCTACTCCCCAGTGTGGCAGCACAGGGAGCAGGAATGGCCTTGGCTTGTGTTTGCTCTGCTCAGCAATAGCAAAAACATCTCCATTATCAACCCTGCGTTCAGCACAGATTCAAAACACAGCCCATACTATTTCCTGTGAAGGAATTTATCTCTACCCCAGGCAAAACCAGCACAGTATTAAAACCAAAATACACTCTAAACTGTATTCAGCTGTTCCATAATTCATATGGCTAAACAGCCATTCCTGTCACAAGTATTCTAGAAGCCATAAGTAGTAAGAATCTGGCCAAGGATTGAAATTAAAAGGCAGCTTTAGAAGTTAATAACAAGGCTCCGGCCTCTAGATCAGGCCAGCTATCTGGAAATATGTACAACACTAATTCCTGAAGCAGTTTGTCTCAACCTAGTATTTGAACGTAGCAAGAAGAGACTAAAGAACACGTATTTCAAGATGAAAACCATAAATGTGTTTGAAAGTGGTAAATGTATGTACTTCTTACGCCTCAGTTCACTTCCATTTTACACCAGCAGCTTTGGGCATGCCAGGATCAGCCACCCCTGAATTGTGACAGTGGTCATAGTCATAAGATAAAACCAGTCTTCTAATCAAAAAAAGAAAGTATCCACAGTCTCTGACAGTGAAACTGGACACTGGGTGTTTGTACCTGACTTCTGTGCTCTATGGAGTTCGATTCCTTGCCAGACTTGAGCTCCAGTGGCATTATCCGAGACTGTACTCCAGATTGGCAATGGATTTTCACCCTGGCTGTAACATCAATCTTTCCCTTCAACCCAAACCTGGGAGACCAGATATTCTCTTCGATGTCCAAGATATCCACAATCTCTATCTTAGAAGATACAACTTCTGTTTTTTCACCATTTGACCTAGGAAGAAAAATTAAGCCACAAGTTAACAATTTCCCTTAATTATTAATATTTAAACATTAAAATGTGTTGCAAATAAATACGTAATTTTTTGCATTACAGGTTCTGACTTCAGAAATAAAATGCATCGAGTCTCAGTCAAACTCTCTTCCCATTAGCAGAGGAAGTGTCATATCAGAAATTAACTGTAGTTTTGCTCTTCACCTGAATTTCAAAGTTAAAATAAGACTCTTAAACTGTTTGTAATTGTTTTTGGTCTTTTCTCAATGACCACCCTCTAAAACAAAACAAATTAATGACATGCTCTGGACAGTAGCATAGAGATTTTACCTAGACCTGCCATTTCACTGAAAATTTAACACCCTGTGGTTATTACAATTAATAGCAAGAAGCCATAGACAAGAAGAGCTCAGCAGTCATTGAGTTAAATCATCATTTCACTGAAAAACTGTTGAATTGGTCCAAAATTCCATTTGATTACTAGTTTCACATTCTGATTTGTAGTGTTGCACATATCTACAGTAAATGCTAGTTTAGTCAGCAGCTCCAATATGCTTACCTTCCTAATTGCTAAGATCTCTACTTTGTACCACATTGTTCACAAGGATTTTAAGACCAGTAAGATTTTTATGTCAGTTCACCCTTAGGCTTCATGTCTTTCCCAGTACTCACTCTGGCAGCTAAACATGTAGCTCCCGATCAGCTGCACTGGCAGTGAGGCCATGAATTAGCTACAAATCACTGAACAGATGTGCAGGAAAAACATTGTTCTAAAAATTAAAAGTGAACTAAAGAAGGTAACAATATAGAATGGTTTTAACTTTTAATTCCTGGCTTCTTACAGTTTTAGTTGCATTTTATTTTGGTTCACTGGATTGTGCATGAAGTCTTCTGCCCATTTAAAAAATGACGGCAAATATTCTTCCACCTCCTGCATTATTTCTGCTTGTTTCAGATTTAAGTGATACCTGAAAAATAAACCCATGCACATTAAGGAGAAAGAAATATTAGATTTGCTGCTGCTACTAGGGAGATTTTGCCTTAGGTATCCGCAAGATTAATGGCAGTAACTGTCAAGTTTAAATAAGCACCTATAAATTGTAGATAATGACATCTTAGTTAAGCTGGCATTCACCGGAAATGACATCATTATTCTACAGCAACAGAGAAATACAAGTGGGTTTTGCACAAAAAAGTTCACACAAGTGCAAATGACCACAGCCAGCAGACTTAAGCAGTTTTCCAATTCCAACAAACAGTAGCCTGCATATGCAAAAAGGAATTGCAAATTAACGGTTTCATGGAGGCCCAGGGTGACAAAGGCCTTCAAGTAATCTTACAGTCCCAATTCAAAACATTACCTTCAAAATAGAACTAGAGTAATAAATCTTGCTTCGACAGTTTTAACTTCCAGCTCATCTGGGGCTAACAGATACTGACATTGCCCAACATGCTATCTATAACAGTCTAAATGTAATGAGTTTTATTTTTTTACATGAGTAGAATTAGATTTTAATGAAGTCTGCAGTAAAATGTTAAAACTGACAGCCATTCATCTTACCATTTTCTGATGGAAATTTTAAGACTATTTATTTGGCTAGCATTTCTATCAGCTTTGCTGAGAGAGTAAGTTAAATGTCTTCTAGCAACTGAGCCTTTAAGTAACCTGATAAAGAATATGAAAACATCAGACATTCAATGTTTGGTCAGTTACAAGTTTCTAGTTCATCTCCTAAAGATAACAATGAATTATGTTTGTCACATTTAAATCAGCTTTGGAAGATGCCTGGAAATCTAATGTTACAGGTACAAACACTTCGACCTGCTTGTCCTGAAGGAATAAACCCCCACATACACAGTTACTCCAGAAGCACAGTGTGGATCCACAGAAGTAGCTCAGCAGGGAAGGTAAACAAAATTGCATTATTAAATGGAGAATTATCTTACTAAAAGATACCCCATTTCCATCAAGCAGTCATTTGGCACAGTACTCTCCAGATAACAGTACTACATTTTTTAAAGTGTAACTTAAAGTGATCCTGCCCTGTCTTCCAAACATAAAAGACACTTGTAATGGTACTTACATTTCTTTGAGGTACTTTTGTCCGTACACGATTTTATTTGCTAGTTCTTGTACTTTTTCTTGTGTCAAGTTCTTTGTTACAGATTGCTGGAAGATGTCATGAAGGATTGTACCAATGAGCATTTGGCGCGAACCAGACTCTGAGCCCTGCAACAGGTGTTACAACACATCGAGATTTACTCCACTTCATACCAACTCTACCATAAAATTTCTGGGTTTATTTGCTGCACATCATGGACTGCACTCAGTGAACTGCAAGATCATGGCAGCTTTCACCTCATTAATTACTGTCCAGTCAAACCGGACTGTGAAAGCTGCTAAACTGAAATGAGTCCCTCCTATTTCTTTAGCTCTCATGATTATCCCAACCCTGATAATGTTAGGATACAATCCCTATGTGACTGACAGGTGAGAAACGGGCTGGGCTCTGTAGAGTCACAAGAACTGAAAGTGGTAGCAAAACAACTTCTGTATGAGTCACCACCAAAGGACTGGAAGTCTAATCACTGTGATATTACAGTATTTCTTACAGACCAGTCACTTGTGGATCGCACTTAAAATGTGGATGGTGTTATCCCACTGTCAGGAGTTGTCAGTGCATTGTCCCAGACAATTATTCTATTCCCATCACTCCTCTAATAAGGGGCTGACACCATTTTCCAGTCTTGATCTCCTGTACTTCATTTTCTTGTTTCAATCACAGGCTCCCAGCTAGGCTGTTTACCACTCCAGTACACTTCCCTTACTCATCTGGATTTATATTCCTATCCTGTTTGGAAGTTTTCATCAGCGGAAATTGGCAGCTGTTGCTTCTCTGCCATGCACATATCAGCAAGCATACTACCACAAGGAACCTCTCCTCTTTCAAAGGTCCAGCAGCTGGATTCAGATTCTTATTTTTCAGAGGCTCTTGGCCAAGTGTGGTTATGTTTTCATATGAATGACAAGAGGCACATCCCTCACAAAGGATTCATACCCACACAAAATGTGGCAAGAGATTACCAAAGAAGTTATCAGAATTTCAAGTGGAAAGACCACTTCTTTAGACCAGTAACTCTATGAAAAATACCAGATTATTTCAGCTGCAATTCTCAAAACCCGCCAAGAATTTCAACCAGATACAGTTTCCATCCCAAATTATTATTTGTTGAAAACATTAGGAACAGCTAATAAGGATGTTTTGTAGTACAGCATCATAGCCAGACTGAACACAGAGCAGTAAGTCATTAACAGGCCTGACAGCGTGGAATTCACTCTTACCCTGAACTGCTCGCTCAGCACTGCCCTTCTCATACAGCGGATGCTGTTTGATACCGTAGTGCCAGAGAGCAGCAGGTCTGGGTACAGGACCAGGTACCCACACTGGTCACTGATGACCCACCTGCCGGAGCTACACATCCCTTCCAAATGAACAATGTCCCCGGGAACAACTGGCACAGACTCCCTGCGATGGATTACATGGGAACAGTCACTGGCAATATGGACACAACGTATCGGTAAATACACATTAACACAGCAGATGCAGTTCTTTGAAACAGGAAGTTACTGGGATTCTTTTTTCAAAAAGTTGACTTAAATAAATCCTGAGAGTGAATAAAGGCTGATTATTTCAAATATTTTATTATTTCAAATATTTATTTCAAATTATTTCAAAAACTGATTATTTCAAATACTGGATCATGCATCAGAACAGCCTGTAAGCAGGGAAATTCTGTTGACTTCAAGTCATTCCACACTGATGTGTTGAACCATTTAGTATTGTTATGTTTTACTGCTTTTGCATTTCATGAGTTCTACCTTCTTCCTTAACAATTCTACTTGTTTCAGAAACTCAGCAAAATCTAAAAATATTTGCAATGATTTGGAAATTTCAGGGTTCAAGATCTTAGATATTTTTTCCTTCAAGAAATAACGTCTTATACTTTTCTCCCACCTTTCAGTCTTGGACAAAAAATGAAAAGCAGTGCCAAATAGCACATGCACCCCCATGTGTTTCAAAATACTATCCTGTCTTTTCTCCTGTAACACACAATTAGTTCTAAATTAGAATCCTATCCTTACATAAAAACAACTTCTGCAGTTTGTGGGGCTCGACCTAAGATGATTTTAACAGGCTGCAAAAAGCCCTCATGTTTTACAGACATGACTCTGTACATTTATATGTACAATGAGGGTACATAATTTGGGAGGACACTTCTAATTAATGCAAAGCAGTTAAACGAAATAGCCTGCCTAGAGTTTAATGCCTTGCTGTTTGTTAGTACAAAGGCAAATTAAAGCTGTTAGGTAGCAACACCCACTCAACACAAGTTACCTGACATCAGTTCTCTCCAGATGAGTATCCATTACGCTGACATACTGATAATGTTACATTAAATAAAGGTTGTTTCAGGATTTTGTATCATTTCTAAGGCAGTAAAACTCCTCTCAAAGGCAACACAAAGAAAATGTAATTAATAATCCAATATTTCATTCTCTTTTCAGACATCTACATAATGAATTACCAGCCATTCCTAAGAATGCACAGCTCTGTATCTTCTAGTGAGTGAGATGCTGTAATTCTCAAGTGTTTCTCAGAGTCACTTCCATTGCTCTGTATCAGGCTGACTTCCAGCACACGGTATCTGTTGTTCAGCCCCTTCCTCAGTATGGTGTCAGGGCAGTCAGCCTCTTTCTTCTGAAAACTGAAGAACAGCCCATTACAAAGACAGAACACTACCTGAAAACAGCCAGCCTATGTACAAAGGGAAGAAAAGTTTCAAATATAAACTCAACTTTAATCCCCTTCAGTTTTTATATGTATTTTGTGCGGTTTTGCAGTTCTCCACAGGTAAGGCATAGGAAACCTCTCTGGTGATGTTTTCACGTTCTTTTTGGATGACAGGAATGAAAAACAAGCATTTGGACATAGGAGACGTAAGGAAGGAGACATAAATACTAATTAAGTGGCTATTTATTGCAAGTGCTTCATTTTGGAGTCCACGTATCCATACTCACTTCAAAGTTAATTATAACTCCACTGCAAACCCTGTGCTTGTGAGAAAGTTTCATCTCCTGCACACACGAACTCCCCTCGCCGCTTACCCCCGGCGGTCCCGAGCGCTCCCCACCTCTCCCCCACGCCCGAGGAAGGCCGCTGCCTCCCCGGCTCGGTCCTGGCGGCCTTCAGGACTTCCCCCATCCCGCTTTCCCGCGCCCGGAGCCGGCAGCGCTTCTAAAGTTCGAACTCCGCGCGCTACGGGCCGTCTCCGCCCAGCTGCTCTCCCCCGCGCTCGGCTGCTACCTCTCGGCCATGGGCAGGACCCGGGTTGGGTTTGGCTTGGCTTGGCTCGGCTCGGCTCGGCTCGGCTCGGCTCGGCTCGCCCCGTCCCGCGGCTCCCTCACACGGCCCCTCACCACGCGCCTCAGCCCCGGGGCTCGCTCACACGGCCCCTCCCGGCAGCGCCGCAGGCCCCGCCCAGCGCGGGCAGCGCGGGCCAATGGGAGGCGGCGGGAGGGCGGTGTCCGCGCGCACGGGCCGAAGGCGCGGAGCGGCGCGCGGCTCCTCGCGCCACCGGTCCGGGCCGGGGGGAGAAGGGCGGGCCCTGCGCCGCGAGGGGGCGCGAGCGGCGCTGAGGGCGGGCTGCGAGCGTCTGTGAGGGCTGTGCGAGGGCTCTGCGAGAGCTATGGGGGGCTGTGAGGGACAACCGCGTCCTTCTTGGCCCTGGCAGGCGTTTATTTCAACTCTGTCAAGGGCTGTCCCATTCCCGCCCTTGCTTCTGTTACGGGTCTGGTGGTATGAGGTAATTTGCGACATGCCTTCTGCTCCCAATTCACTTACGGGCCAATCTCAGCCCGATAGTCAAACCTCCTCCCTCATAAAGACGTGTTCTTACGTTTGGCGCTACTCAGGAGAGGCTTTCAAAAATGATACTGAAGTTTCAGATATGTAGGTTTTCTTTCTTTGCTTTTTTTTTTTTTTTTAGGCCATAAAACCACAACTTCAGCAAAGCATTCTGGAAATGAGACGATCACGTCTAGCAAAGGTTGAAGGACACAGGTATTAAATCTATTCTTATTATATCAGTATCACTGATAAATATCAGGATTACCAGCCCAGTATCAGGAAAGGATGTAATAAGAGTTTGGTTTTGTATCTCTAATGTAGACAAACACTGGGAAACAGCATGAGCCTCTGCTGTAAAGACAATAGTTTTGGCCTATGGTTGGACACCCCAACAGAAGGATCAAATTCAAATACAGGCATTTTAAAAGGTGAGAACATTCTTAATTTCACCCTCCTTCAGTTTTATTTGGGTTAGTCCTGAAATATATGCAGGAAGCTATATTAATATTGCTTTCCATTGCAAAACCTCTAACATAAGCGTACTTATAATTTAATAGTTACGTGTCAATACTGTTCATTTAATTTGGTGTGGTATTAAGAGATTACATAAATGCTTTGTGCACATGCTAATCCTGTGTTCTGTAGTCTCTCATGTTGCCTCTACATCTCTCATACACTGGAAAAGAAATATCTTAGAGTATGTTCATAAAGCACAAAATACGCTTTAAATATCTTTTTGAAGTTATGTAAAATTCAAGCAGTCTGGTGAATCTCTACCCAGAGTCTGTGAAATCCAGAAAAAATACCAGATGTTACTTTAGGACCACAAGTTGCACAGAAGTGTTCAGACTAGGGCTCTTTTAATTCTTTCTGACATCAGTGGTTGAGAAAAATGCTTACAACTTTAAGATACGTCAACCATTCTCCAAATTTAACTGCGGAAATTCAGGAATTAATATTAAAACTTTCAAATTTAAAGTTATTCATACACTTCTAAATTTTATTTTGAAAAACCAATCCCAAAAATGCAGCACAGTTCCATCCACTAGGCCTGTTTTTCCACATTCAATATCCAACCCAATTAAGGGACGCTTTTTTGGTTCTTTTTCTCTCAAATGTGAATATTTTGGATTCTGCTTTATTCCGCCTAACAACTGCTTAACTTAGCACAACTATCTCTCTTTTCGTGAAATTAAGATGTAAAAATCTGATCATCCTTAACAATATTAACTTGACAAAGAATGGGCATCCGAGAAGATGCTTATCTGCTCACACAATAAAGCAATACAGAGGGAAAAAAAAAAAAAGGGACTTTTTTACCAGTACAGTGGATTTATCCTTACTGCAAGAATTTTAAAAGGTAAAAATTTACTGTGATATTGGTTAGTTTTCCTTTAGGTAAAACTAAAGATCAGATGAAAAAAATCTTATTTGTTGTCTCTTAATTAATAAAGACAATGTTGTGCATATTTACTTACAAGAGCAAACATACAGATAATTCCAGAAGCATGCATTCCTTCTGGCTGCAACACATACAAATCACACAAAGACATTAGTTCAAAAATTTTAATAAAATAAATTCAGATACATCTCATTCTCTGCCCATAGCTACATTGTAAATATCAAAGAAATACATACTTTTAAGAAACTGGAGGAAAAAAACTGAGCAACAAAAGTTGGTGTTGAATATGTAACTCAAATTCCAGTTTTGATTTGCTTAATTTTGATAAATTCAACAATCTTACCATCCACCACTTAACATAGCCATTGCCAATTCTTAAAAGACACTGCTAAAATATTTACAATAAATAAATAACTTACAGAAAGTATATGCTTTACAGTTTCCTGAATCAAGTGATAAAATCCAGAGTACGAATGCAGATCATGTATAAAATAATTCCTTCTGCAAAAGGAATTGGAGGAGGAAAAGATGTCATAGTCTATTGCATACCATACTTCAGAAACAGTACACACACACCCCTACAGACTCCAGTACAACCTTAACTGTCCTTTCTGTTGGATATGCTCCATAGAACTAAGCAAGTCAATGCAGCAAGTCCTGTTTGTCACCCGGGCTGCAGGTAGGGAAAAACCTGTTTACAGCTAGTCCTGCAAAGCACATGCCACACTCGGCCTTCAACACACCAAAAACATTCAGCTCCACAGAAAAGATACCGAAAAGCCTTGTAAGATCAGGCCCCTCCCACCTGCCTTAAGGAGATCTTCTCTAGCACTCATCACTCTGAAAGTCGCCCCTGCATTTACTTGTGTAGACACAGCATTTTTTTAGAATAGAATGTATGCCAGGAAACTAGTTTGCAAATTGCAAGATTTCTAACACTGCTAAATACATCTTGTATTGGTCGAATTGGCTGAAGAGACTTTCCTATGTACCAATCTCAAGACATATGCACTGTTCCTGCATACAGAAAATTTGTACAGGAAAAGAGGCTTCAATTGTGGGTCTGCTGAGTTCAGCTTCCATAGACCTAGCAAGTATCTGAATACCAAAATCATTGCATTATGTTCAAATCAGTTTATTCCATTTAATTTTTAAAGAACAACAGATGCCTAATTACCAGCTTCAAAAGTGGCATAACCAGCAGCACATAAGTCCTGGAATGGTGATAAAGCTCAATAACTAACTGTTTGGAACCTATATAAAACGTGGGTGTAATTTTCCAACTGTCCTTAACATGAACCTAATGAAGCCTACAAGATCAAGTGCAAAAGAAGTGTTTAGAGCTAACTAATGCTTATTGTGATCTGTCACCTGGTTTGACTCCAAGAAATCAAACGCATTTTGGCAAATGAAGGTATCAGACAACAGCAGGTCCACAGTAACAGAGAGCTTTTTTTAAACTTCAAGTAATTTACTCATCAACATAATCTGAGGATTGATAGTGTAGTTTTACAGAAAAGTCTTCTAAAGAAAAGAATCAGTTGAGGTGCAAGAATTGTTTCATAAGTTCATATGTGGTAAAAGCCACGGCCTGGGAAGGAATACAACGAATGTAATTTAGAGATAAACCACGGTACAGTCCTCTTCGTATTCCGTGTTGTTGATACACATACTTCAGTGTTTGCACCATTGTACTGGAAAAAGAAGAACTCAAATCATTATTAGATACACATATTCCATAGTCAAAATCACTTTCTTTGAATACAAGACACTATTTTTACTTGGTTCCCATGAGATCTATGGAGAAAAACCCATGGGACTCCATATAGCAAAGTATTACAGTCATCATAGGACTTTGCTCAGGCATCCAAGAATTCAGTTACTACAGATGAAAAGAAAGTACTCACAGGCACTTTTCAGAGTCTGGGAGAACTGCTCCCAACTGCATTCGCCTCCGAGTTACATCCAAGGGATATCTGCAGGGAACATATTTAAACAGTAGTTCAACCACAGGGGTGAGGGCTCTTTGAATATTTAGACAAGAACACAAAGAAATCCACGTGCAACCTCCAAGCTCCCTTTTCAGTGAGTCAGGAATCCAGCTCACATTCTCAACACAGCTGAAAGTTCTCCGAAAAGGGAGACTTCCCCTACACAATAAAAACCAGCAAACCAGAGCCCTTAATACATTCCATTTGGCACTAGTAAGGAAGATACATGAAGATCAGATGAGAATACAAAATAGTCTGTAAAATGCTGTAGGGAGAAGACACCTGCATCAAAAATAAAATTAACAGTTTAAGGATTAATAAAAAAATTACATTTGCAATGCAGTGACTTAGTGAAAAATTGATGCCATGTAAGTCCATTAAATTAATTTATTTTATGGAAAAATTAAAATACAACAAGGACACCATGAGAAAGGAGAAAGCAAGCAAAGTAAAAAAAAAAAAAAAAGCCAAATACAATATCTAAGACTTCTTTTCCTTTTTCCTTTTTTTTTTTTTTTAATTGTATGGCTTTACAGGTTACATAAATTTGAAAGTAAATTGGAATAATAAAATTCTGCAAATTATGTTCAGGGTTAAAATTTCTTAGCTTACCAAACAAGCTAAGAAAGAAGATTGTTACCAAACCAGATTCCAATGGATTTTAGGAGATTTGCCTGAATTTGCTCAATTGACTCATTGCATATATCTGTAAAGACCCTGAAGATTAAACAGATATTTAGTAAATGAAACTACAGGAAATAACTGACTGTTAAGCTTATTTCAAAACCTTACTAATAACTAGACTTAGATAAAATTGTATTCTCAGATAAAAGTCTCTTTAGAATGAAGAGAGGAAAACCAACCCAGTACCCAAACTTACGATATCGTCTGAGCTATTGCTCCAGCTATGCCACCACACAGCAGATTTACATGTGTTTTCAAAACTAAGACATCGGGGTTATCTAATGAAGGCCGTCCAAGCAAGTTAGGTGCTTGAGCAAGTCCAATGCTCTTTAAGGTACCAAAGGTAAAAAATGAAAAACCTAAAAGGAAATTTAATTTTATGTACTTTCATAAAAAAGCAAACTATTCGTCGATGCATCATCATCATCATCATAAACAAAAAGCTGCTCTTACAAAATGAAACTATTTTCCAGTTCTTTTAGAAGTTTTTTCTTAAGCAGAAATAGACAAATAGTATTTTGAACTTCTACAGTTCAAAATGAATTTGTGTTTGTACATAATACTAAAAGAACGCTTCAAATAAGCGAGACTATGAGCTTTAAATTGCTGCATTGCTGTCAAGAATCATCCTAAAACCTTTTTAACTGAAGAACATGTCACATCTCTTAAATCTGGTTTAGCTGGGCAGTTCTGTTCCTCGGTTCCACGTCACCCGCCACCTTAGTTCGTGTGAGTATTTACAGGGAAGCCGTCAGCAGATGGAGCCAATGCTGAGGCTCTCAGGCTCCACTTACAGAGCGCAGCGCTCTCGATCTACCTGCGAATTCAGGAGATCTACCTGCGAATTCGGGAGGAACAGCTTCATGCCTTCTTGTGGGAAAACTGGGAAGCACGAGAGAACCACTTACACCCCTCCCTCTCACCTCATTTCAGAAAAGCAAGGCTTTGACTATGGAAGATGCTCTTTAAGGAGCATCACTGAAGGTGATTTGGACAGCAGCTGATTAACTAAGTGTGCAAATATATCATGTAAATTCAGCAGTGCACACAACTGCTGGAGGACAGCCACGGCCTGGTTTTAACTTACCCGCATATGGTGCCATTCCTACAACAGTTGGCATCAGCCCTCTGTAGAACCCTCTAAAACCACCTTCCTTTGAAAGAAAAACACAACAACATTGGTGGCGAGAAATACAGCAAAGGTCTTAGCAAGTTACACGACTTGAGACAGGTTCCCGTGGCAACCTGACTGGCACCATCTACCACCAGGGAGCTAACGGCAGGGTCTGCTTGTGCCTGGAAAACCGAGGGGACGTGGCTCTACAGGAGATGCACAAGTGAAAATGAGGGAGGAAAATCTACCTCCAGCATCGTAACTGGAGACAGTTATGCATCATACTCAGCCCTCCTCCCCAGATCTTTTGGGATAGTTACCACTTGTTCTTGAAAAGCAATTTCCCTGCTGTTTTTGACCTCCCACTTCCATGAGCCTTAGCTCCAGCTTAGCAGCCTAAGGAGCAGCAAACATCCAGATAACTTTTTACATTAAAAAAGCTAAATTGCACATGATGAAGTCATGTAATTTGCCACCAAGCCACTGTTTTCAATGCAATGCAACATTCTTTAAAAGAGCATATTTTGCTTTGACAGGACCGAAGATTAAAAGAAAAAATACCTTCGTGTAAATCATCTTGAATGCATGGATAATTCCCATGTACCTGTGTTCCCCTTTGACTTGGAACGCCAGACGAACTCTAACCATATCAAGAGGGTAAGTACAAATCACTGCTGTAATACCTTTATTAAAAACAAAAACAAAACAAGCAAAACAAAGCTCACCTACACCTTCTCTGAGTCTAGGATTATTTTGAAAATTAGAATTTCCTTTTGTGGCAGTGAATATAATAGCATATGTAAAATATTTTGCTAAAGAAACACTTAACGTCACAATCAGCAAACAGGAACACTCACTTCAGTAACACACAAAGGATTTATGTTTGAACTTGGTGTTCACTGAAGCAGCACACCTAGGCCTGGATTTTCCCAAGATTTATGGGCCTGATTGTATTCACCTGAGCAAACTTATGGATGTCCGTACCCCCTAAGAGTCAGGCTAGTCAAGTGCATCAGCTTTACTGGATTGCAACCATGAAATCTAATTCTAAATATAAAAAAAAAAAAAAACCCAAAAAAACCCACAAAAACAAAACACCACCAAATTTACATGTTTAATTTCAAAAAGGTTGTGTCAGAATTTGGATACTAAACATATTCTAATGACATAATAAATATGGTCTAATGACATTTAAAACAGAGCCAGGATCATACTGATGAGGAATACTTAACTTTGCTGCACTACTGCATTGTAATAGTTCACATTACACATTAAACCAGCACTGCTGGTTTAAAACTGATCAGAAAAGTTGTTTCTGGACTTAAGAAGCCAAATAAAATCAAATCTTAGGATTCATCCAGTTTTGGACTGTTTCAAAACTGCTTAGATGGTGACCAACTTGTAATTTTGGAAACACAACTCCAGTATGGAAAACATCAGTTCTAACAGATGAATAACAAATTCTTTCCAACTACTGCTTTTTGAGGTAAAACACTCACTGGCTGACAAATTCTTTGGACGGAATAGTTAGAACTGTCAACTGAAAACAGAGGCCATTCTCTGTTGGTACCCCACACTCACCAAAAAAAAAAACCAAACAAACCCAAACCCCCCAAAATTGGGAAAAGGAGAAAAAGAAAGCAAAAACCTTTGTAATTGATACTGTTTTCCAGCAACTGCTCTGATTTAGCTGAACACAACTTTTAAAAATTGGTCCTACAGAAGATAAGCACACTTTCATGCAGCCAGGAAATTGTCACTTCCTCTTAAGTTGCAATAGTCTCTCACTGATATCTCTTTCTGTAGGTGTATCACTTCCCCTACTTTCCACAAGGTCAAGAGAAAACCGTAAAAAGAGGAATTAAAAACCAAGAAACAAAACCCAAATGCAACAAAACTCTTGTAAACAAGCTCTTCATAACTTCTATGCTTGGAGAAAAAAAAAAAAAACCAACACACAAAAACCCACCAAAACCCAAACCAAAACAAACTAAAAAAAAACCCAAACAAAAACCACAACAAAACACAACTCTAGTAAGTTGAATGATCTGACAGAAAATATCAGGATGAGATGGGGAGAAACCACCCTAAGTGAGCTATCAAAAAATCTGACACTGGTCAACTGTCAGTTCAGAGCAAAGTTTGTGGCTTTCTGGAGTATCCCACAAGCAATTTATTTTAGAAGACAAAAATACCTCTTTTGGACATTTTGGACAATTCCTCTGAAAAAAGAGCAGACATCTGCAGTTGATTTCTGCTGTTGTCTCACCCATAGGGTTCAAAAGTTGGAAGCTGAAAAGCACTAAAACTTTAGGACTGTTTCCACTGACCTACATTAAATCCAATCCCTCAGCCTTTTCCTAATGGATTGCCTGACATGTCCAAAAATATCATAAAATAGATTAATTCAAGCATTTTAAATAGAAGTAAAAATAGGGGAGGGTAAGGGTAAAGCCCTTTTACAGAGCTTAAGAGTTTCCAGGAAAATCATCCTACTTTAGAAAACAGACAACTTTGCCCCCCCTTCTCTTTCCAATCATGCACTGCTATCTCTCCAGGAATTTTTCTGAACAAAGACTAGCAAACAGACCAACCAGGAGCTTGGTGAATGCACTACTTAGTGAACACAGTCCAAACACAGTAGAATTCAAAAAAAATCAGATACAACTGAAAGAAACCATATGTAGCAGGGATTTAAATAGAAACTTCTTTTTATTATTTTTAGAGGGCTTTTTAAATCCTTTAGCCATAGAATCTGGGAAAAAAAAAAAAAACAAAAACAAAAACAAAATGGGATTTCTAACATCAGCCAGAAAGTCTGCTTTCTGAAGCAACTGGGAAAAGCACTGTACATGCAAGGGATCGAGATTTCCTTTGGGGCTCAGGAGACACTGTCCTTTCCAGGAGGAATGGCAGCTAGCTTGGGACACAAAGTCATTGTGGTGAGTCTACAGAACTACTAATCTCACCTCTGCTTCCTATATGGTAGGAGTTATAAGAAGTCAGACCACAGCATCTTAAGGCTGATTCCCTGCCTTGAAAAAGCAAAGTCTACTCCAGTTAATGATAGTTGAGCCAAAAATCTCTCCCATGGTTGGTTAAACACAACAGAATTGGAAGTATCTCAACAATTAGGAGGTGGATGCTGCAATTCCCAGTGTCTTATCTGAAATAACCATAACAGGGGAATGCAGCTCTTCCTCCTTCACTGAACCACTTCCTCAAAACAGCAGACTTTTCCACTGCAACTGCTGACTCAGAAGCCCAGGAAGCCAGGGAAAGACTGTTCTTCACTTCTCATGTTGTCCTCAAGCACCTTTCACCGCTCTTGGGGACAAGATACCGGGTTACACAGACTAAAGACTCAGTGACAGTGAAGCACAACAGGAATTACTGCCCTTGATTTGCTTCCCAGACTCTGGGAGTTAACAATGAGATTAGCTCTAAAGGGATTTGTCTCTGTCTCCTAATTTGCCTGCTATTCCTCCACTCTCAGTCATTTTAAAACAAAAATAAAAAACTATCTGGAGCAAGAAAAACCACAAGTGAAATACATTTACAAAGAGCAGGCACTGCACACGTATTCAGCACACAAGTTTTTATGATCTCTGCACCACGCTCTTTGTACTTTATCAGCAGCTCTGCAGATCAAATTAAGCACTGCCAGGGGTTTACAGCTCAAAAAGTGATAAGCATGAGTCACAGCTTTGAGCTGCAGAAGATATGCTCCTTAGCTATTATAAAGATTAATTTATCCAGGAAGCATCTTCTGAACAAAATAAAGCTTCAGGAACTACATATGCAGAGAAACAGCTGATGACACAGATATTTATCAGACAGGTTAAAAGATGCCTAATTTACACGTCCTAATACTGTTATATCTCCACTATATAATTCTGCTTCTCTACCAACTGCATCTGAAGACACAGACCACACAGATTCTTTTCAAATGTTGACTCAAAGAGGGAACTGTTGATTACATACCATTTAAAAGGGAGACAGCCATTATCCTACTAGATCAGTACAATTTTCCAATCACTTTTACTGAAAGTAAAAAGCTAAAAACAAAAATATACTTTCTGTATTAGCTTAATGGAACTTGAGTTTATTCTAGATAACATCTACTCTTTTTTTGACTTTGTTATTTTGAAGTTCATCAAGTGCAGGGGTGGAAATACACATTTCTGTGTTTTAATTCATATTTTTCTACTAGAAAACTAAACCAGAATTTTGAAATCATCCTGTGACTATTTAGATTTGTAAAGTCATCCTGTGACGTTTCATTTGATGTTCCTTGTTCATCTTTGTTGTTAGTTGTTCATTTTGTTTCCTAAACCCCACTAACCTCTAGGATTTCTCTATCTTCTGCCCAGTTCTGTCTTTCCTTAGAAGAAGTTATAAACCATTTATCCCTTAATGAGGTGTTACAGCTGAAATTTGAATCACACAAGACTCAGGAAATTCAGAGTTAAAGTTTCCACAGTAACTTTAACTTGGCCTCCTTAAATATATGCATTACAATAGGTTTTGCTTTTTTCTCTCCCCACTACTCCCATCCTCACTGCCTTGTTTTTGCCTGTGGATGAGCTTTTGATCCTGTTTATCAGTTACAGAAAATACTCAGATGTTTCCCCCCACTTTGAAGCCGATTCAGGTCTGTTGACCACTAGTTCCACTGGAAACACTCACACAAGCAAGATTTAAGCAGCAGTGGTACAAAGAAGTGAAAGCGGACAGTTGTCTGGCTAAAGGGTGGAGAGGGGACAAAAAGGAGAGGGAAACACGGGTTATCTGTTCCCAACTGCTGTGTTCCATGAAATTGGGAATGTCCCTCTGCACCAACACTGGGCTGCATCATCTCCTTTACTCACCTATATACACTTGACTGTATTCCCTTCACTGCACCCCAAAGTCCAGCTCACCTACTCAGTTCTAGGGCTCCCAGACCCAGACTATTGAGTATTCTGTACTTAAACACACCACATGAAGCGCTTCATTTGATCATAGTGCTGTGTGCTAATTTATTTCTGTTACTCTAACCACACAAACCAGATTTAACCACTAAGGTGCTTAAAACAATGCCAGATGCTATTAATTGATCTGCACAGAGAATTCCACCATGTCCAACACTGACAGAGTTAAGCTGATTATTCAGTGTTTGCATAGTGCCTCACAAATCAGGTTCCTGACAAAGCTAATAATAACCTTTTTTGGGGAGAAAAGTAAATTGTGTAGTGTTCTCTAACACAGTTAAAGGCAAGGGGAGAAAAAAAGGAAGAAAAAAAAATCTATGGGTTTTTCCCCACTTCTTTCAGAAAGAAAGCCACTAGGACATATCTTGCCAAATGAGTTTTGCTAGTTTTTAGAACTCTTCTCATTGTTCCATTTCATTCTCTTTCCTCTTCCTCTGACACTACAAAAGCCAGAATACTGTCATGATGTCTTCCTCGTTTAACTAAAGGCAGTATTAACAAACCCCAGTATTTTTATTACTAAAGAAGTTAAAGATGAATACCCGTAACTACTTAAAGACTGTCACTAGGCAGTATTAAGCCCATTTAACAAAGTAAAAGCACATGAAGAATCACTTCAATTAAAAATCAGTTCCACTATCACTTACCTTCCCCTGTTTTTGTTTAGCTACTTTTGGCTGAATGACTAGTAAGAGGAAAACAAATATATAATCATAAGATACACTGGCAGCTTGCACATGGGGGTTTTCTGCTGCTATTGCACTAACTGATAAATCAGGGGTTTTAAAGTTCACACACATGATCTAAAGAGCATCATGACAATCCTGCACTGGACATGGAAAAGCACAGACGTGTCTGGCAAATCCAAAGAACACACCCATGGAAGGAACTGCAATTCCCTCTCTTTCCCGGGGCTTATATTCAACCTCCAAGAAATAGCAGAGGGGCTGATGAGCCAATTCCACCGAAACCTGCAGCTTTGTACTTCAATCTTCAAGACACTGGGGTTTTTCACTTTTTATAAGCCATAACAAACATTATAAAAACCTGCTTGCACAAATATATTTTAAAGAATACTCTTTGACAAACGGGTGTCAAGTAGGCAACCGTGCCCCATTAACCATTTACTAGTATTTTTGCTTAATACAAATTTGCAACAGTTTGGCCTGACTACACATGGAATCATCCTCTAAATAAATATTAACTTTTCAGCAAAAGACATGTCTAAAATCCAAGTACAAAACTGTACCTGCCATGGATCCAGCCATTAATCGATGCACATGCCCTGAAATCCCAAGCTGCTTCTTTATTACCTACAAAATATGGAACATTTACAATAGTCTCATATGAGGAAATGCAGGGAAACACAGCACAAACTTTATCAGCACATTAATGCAAACTCTGTATCAGGCTTCCAAGAAGTTTACAACACTACAAATTCAATCCAGAGCACTTAATTATTGCTAAAAGAATCTTTTGAATGCTTGCTGCTGTTTCTAATTTCTTATTAGAAACATGAACATGCTAAAATTCTACTAACAAGGCAAAACAAAACAATGAGCTGAAAGTATTTTACTGTTCACTTCAGGAACGCAATTAATTGTTTATTTAGTTATCATCAGTGTGTGTCAAACAAGGCAAACTGAAAACTATCCTTGTACAGAGCAAAGGACACTGAGCAAAGTTGAAAAGTGAGAACAGTCAATTTTGATTCCATGCACACCATGTGAAACACTCCTATAAAGACTTTTTAACTGAATCAAAACAAAAGAAAAAAAAGAAGAGAAAAATAGGACAAACAACTAAGAGCAAGAACTTCCTAAGTTATATTACAGTCCAGAAGGAAGTTAGAAATTAGTTTCCAGCCTTTTGCCAAATAACTGAGACTACTTCAGAAGCAATTTCTGCTATAAAGATCATTTCATATCTTCCTCCTTTAAAAATTTTTTTTCTTTTACACATCCATGCAAAACATCATGAACGTTCCCTGTCAATTAACAGGTAAAGGGAACTGCTATGATGCCAATTGGTTTCTTGAAATTTTCAGATTCGTAGATCATTTCAGTTTAGAGCACAGCATGTAGTCTTTTATTCCACACGACATAAGACATGCACAGATTAAAAGCATTTATGGTGACAAAAAAAAGAACCTACAAAACCCATTACAGTTACTTCTTTGTCTTAGTTTTCTAATATTTGCCCTTTGGGGAAGGGAATCACAGCTTCAATCTCACACATAAATATAAATAAAGAGGTTTAATTTTACATTTTGTTCCTACTTAATTCACCAAGGGATACCTTACAGCAATAGATAGCAGCAGGCTTTAGATTACGGTTTGCTTTCTTTAAGAAAAAAAGCATTACTGTCAATAATACAAAGGTATAAAAGGTACAAAAATCAGTGGGAATCTTTTAAAAGTTTCACTGTTGCCCTGACACTTTCAAGGGGTGGATTCAGATAAAATTAAGCAACCTTAGAAGAGACATGCGCTAATTAATAACACATAAAAGTTTCAGTGTTACTTTCAATCACTAAAGGAGTCTGTATTCATTGTGGGCAGAAAGGAAAAGAAAGACAAGCAAAACAAACTAAATTCAACTACCTTTTTATATTGGTCAAAGGCCATAAACTGAATAGCGCCATACGGAAAGATTCTAATCATCATTGCCCCGTTGCCTTTGTACAGCCCAAGGTAACCTTCCTTTTTGGGGACAGCACACAACGTGGAAAACACTCCTGCCAGCAATACAGAAAGAGGTATTTAACACTGGGGGGAAGGAACAAAAATCAGGCAGACACTACTGACAATCAGAAAGCATGCACAGAAAGCTAAGGCTGCACCGTGCTGCTCCTGTGACTACGGAGAGTGGAGAGCCACTTTCACTGCCCAAACACTGCTGCAAGGGAGAGGTGGAAGGTTAAGTTTTATCAGCTTTCTCACCTCCCAGACTCAGTGAACTCCCTCTGAATTCATGTACTCAGGGCCCAGGCCTCGTCTGGACTGTGAGCAGCCCCACTGCAGGTGCCACTACCCACCCACAGCCCCCTCCAGCAACAGAGGGGAGCAAACCAGCTGACCTGCAATTCAGGCAATTCAGAATATAGAGATAAATACCTTAAAGTCTAAAACCATGTGAAAAGAATCTGATGCTGTACATGCTATATTACAGACTAAATGCCATCACTGAGGAAATGAAGTAAACAAGTTGAAGACTCTCATTACCTACAAGCTAAACACCTTACACTTCGTGTCCGAGAGTTGCAACAAGAAGCAATCCTATTCCCTTTTAATAGCTGGGAAATAATGCAAGATCACACAAAGTTTGGGCAACACCTGTATTTTCACTATAAATATTAGTTAGGCACAATTGCTATCAAATTGACTTTCTAATTTTATGGGGGTTTTTTAGGAATAAGCTGTGACACTCAAAAAGTTTTCATTCATATGCAACTACTAAATAATGTAAGAGCTAAACATGAAAAAGGCTTACACATTGATCCGGCTTTCAGGCAAAAGAAAAAAGAGTAGTTGGTAAACTTTCACTTGACATTTAAATAAAATAAGTATTAATTAGTTTCTAAGGTACTAAGAATACGAATACATTATTGTATATTAATATATTACATATTATTTTATAGTAAATGTATTTTTAGGATGTCATGGTTATTACACGCCTCTGAACACACTTATGCCATGACTAGACTTTCTTCTATCTATGCTGCAATGATGAGTTACTGCTTTATTTCTCAGAACATGCTCCCAGATCCATGTGGCATGAACTCCACAGAACAAGGGCAGTGAAAACATGCAGTGAGGACTGTGATGAACTGATCCATCGTGTCTCTAGACTTACAGGTACCTCATCCACATAATTCTCTCTTTTGCCAATATGTAACATGGACATGCATTCAAGTCAGACATTTCACATCATCAACACCTTATCACACCCTAAATAGGGATGAACATTAAATTCTATATGCCAATTATAGCACAGTACAAAGCAAATTAGTAATTAAGATCTCAGTCAAACTAATTATTTCACCCTTCTTAGGGGAAATAATCTTCTTAGACTGCAGATTTGAGTGTATACTTACATGTCTGTTACTAAAATGCCACATTACTTGTGCATCCCTTTTTGCCACAGTGAATATATATATATCCACTGAATTTTGTTTCAAGGTTTTCTTTTAAGAAACATTATCTTAAGCGTTTAAGTTAAAATTTCCAAAGTTTAATTACATGTAAAATTAGCCAACTCAAAATATTTTCTCTTGACAAATCTAACAGTTAAATTTTGGACTAAAAGTTATTACATAGTTCAGTAGCATATGACATAAATGCCTCAAATACTCTGCACAAGAGGGCACTGTTACAGCCCTCAGAGAACAGTTCTGAACACGTGAGTCTATTCTCTCACCATGATGGAACACAGATCCCCTGCACCTCACAACAGCACAAATCTGCTGCTCTCCATCATCCCACCAGTCACACCACTGCCCAGGGGCCTTGTCATCTGAGCAGACCCCACAGCCCCTGGGAACTAGCAGCCACTGCAGCACAGTTTTTACAGAAATGATCCAATCTTCGAAGCTGTGAATACCAATCTCCTGCTGACTTCTGTAAGGGAAGATCAAGCCTAGCTCTCCCATGCCTTATTGAGGATTAATCTGACATCTCCATCTCTAACACATCAACCAATACCACAACTTACACAGGGCTTTGTTTTTCTTTTCAACCACTAACAAAACATGGCACAGAGCCTGACCAGACACAACCTTCTGTCCGATGAGCACCTTTTTTTATCAGCCTCATCATCGAATAAACCAACACACCCAAAGCATACACATTGCATTCAAACCCACACAGGAGACCCGCAGCAGCCATCTTACCTAGATGTTTGTAATGGTGGTTATGTGCTTGCAGCAAAATCTTTACTCGATCCAGTGGTGCAGTAGTTGTTTTGGCACAACATCCTGCAACACCTTTCCAAGAGGGGAAACAGAAAAGTGACAGGATGCAAAAAGTTGTTTAGGTCAGCAGTTCAATAAGGGACTTTTCTAATGTATTTAGCTCGGTTAGGAACTGCAAAAAGCCCCAATGACAAGTAAACAATTTCCATTAGATGTTACAAAGCCCTAATGCCTTAACGAAATGTATAAGCTATTTTTCCTGTTTACAAAAACCCAAGCCACTGTGTCTCTCAGCTGTTGAGGTCACAGCAGAAAGAACGTGCCTGAAAGTTACTCAAGAGTTTTCTGGCCTACACCCTCCTTCCCTTGAGCAGAAAACAGCCCTTGCTGCTCTCCCCAAGGGGTGGACACGTGTCTCCCGCGTACCCTGCTCTACTTCACAGAGCGACTGCGGCGTGATGTACAAACTTTAAATAAGCACAGCTTTCTCCTACCCCCGGCAAACCACACAGCTGGGACAACATCCTAGAGGAAGAATAAATAGGCTTTTTCTGTAAGAGGTTACTAATGCGGGGCTGTGTTTGCCAGGCTGCCTTGCCACTTCACACCACCTTAATCTTGACAACAGCAGCCGCAACAGTTTGGGGACAGGGGCAACCCGCCCTCCCAGAGCGCCCCGACGAGGGTCTGTGCTCTGGGAACATTTAGCTGGCGACTGCCCGGGATTCTGACACACGTGCGAGTCTCTGGCGTGCGCCGAGTGCCCCGCGTTAGTCCATCGGGGCAGGGGACACGCAAGCTGCCCGCTCGCCAGTGCCGACCCCGCAGCAGTTCTACCCGGATCACGGCAGCGAGCCCGCCGCCCCCGGGACACCCACCTCCGGCGATGAAGGAGCGCAGCCAGTAGAAGTCGCGGCGGGCCGGGGGCAGCGCGGCCGCCGGGGACGCCATGGGGCGGGCAGGGCTGGGCAGGGCTGGGCAGGGCTGGGCTGGCCCGGGCGGCGGCGGCTCCGCAGCGCTCGATGCCGCCCGCCGGCCCCGCCGCAAGGGCGCAGGGGCGGAGCTCGGCACGGCCCGGCCCTGCCGAGCCGCGGCCGCCGGGCACAGCGCGGCGCCTGCGGATCGCGTCACGCCGGCGGATGGGCCCGCCCGCCCCGCCAAGGCCCGGCTTAACCCTGCCAGCCGCTCGAGCTCACACCTACGCAGCACGGCGCGGAGGGGTTCTCCGTCGGGTGGTACCTCAGGGCATCGCTTGCTGCTCGGTGACAACGGTCACCCACGTCCTCTGCCAAAAATACATGTGTTTAGACCTCTAACCAACACCTTAGTAGCTCTAATTAGGCTATACCTTTTTAAGCATTTATCATAGAATCATAGAATCAGATGGGTTGAAAAGGGCCTCTGAGATCATCAAGTCCAAGCCTTGATCCACCACCACCGTGGTTCCCAGACCATGGCACTAAGTGCCACATCCAGTCTTATCTTAAAAACCTGCAGGGCTGGAGAATCCACCACCTCCCTGGGCAGCCCATTCCAATGCCTGATTACCCTCTCTAAAGAATTTTTCCTATTTAAATGTACTTTTAAGCATATAAGTATACTTTTAAAGCATCCAAATAGCTACTTCGTGCTAGAGCATCCGTGTTTCTTTTGTCTACAGTTATGGTCTCATACCCAGGGAAAAAAAAATCAGTATGATTATTCATATTCAAGTTTCAAAATGCATCAGAAAGGGAAGTAGAAATTGAAGAAAAAAAGAGCAGCATTTTTAGAATCAGAAAGGTCAAACCCAGTGTCACCTCAGCAGCTGTCAACATTTCTGGCAATTGTTTAGGTTTTCTGCAATGTCTCTGTTGAGCACAGTGCACAGGGCTTTCCAGGAGGCACTCAGGTTTGTCCTCAACTCTTGAAAAACAACAAAACCAAATGCACCGTCTAAATGCTGGTCCCTGGTGACATCAGGTGAGAAAGTTAATGCTGGCAGCTTTTCTCTCAGTTTTCTGCAGTTACTCACCTGTTTCTTATACACTTTTTTCCCCATACATCTTCAGGTGGGTTTGCAGTGTTTCATATACCAACATCCCTTTTTTTAAAGTCAGTCTTTCAACATGAAAACATTCAAACAGATCTCAATGCTTACACAAGTAAAAGGAACCAATTTCCAAACAAATGAACGGAACATTTTTAATTCCTGCTTGTGCCTGCTTGCCTTCAAGAAATTATTTATTTCTTCCTTTAATAGGTTACATTCCTTGAAATTAAGTTTGCTTCAGAATCAGGGACATTTTATTTTGCTCTGTTTGATCACTACATCTCTTTATATATTTGGGAAAGGGCTGTTACAATATACTTTTTTCCCAACAATATAAAAATCACATTCCAAAGGTGGACAGATTCTTCCAGAAAATATGGAATAAGTCCTTTATCGAAGACAACTCTTGAGGCTTTTCACATTCTGTAATATACCTGAGAAGTCTCTAATGGAAAAGCAACTGTTCTGAGCGTTATTGAAGGAAATTTTGTAGTCACTGTTAGTACAGTTTTCTCCAGACATTTTGTATTCTTTGGGGTTTATGCTCAGGAAAAGCCTTCTCCTCCCACAGCAACCAGACTGTGTTAACAGCTCCAGCTGTAGGAACCTAATTTACTGATTTCACACAGGAAAGTGTTGACTGCACTAACAGCTGAAAGTCATCTAGTTTCCAGAATTTTACCTCAGAGTAGGAAAAAAAAAAATCAAAGATCACATAAAAGGGCTGTTATTTCTTTGAGATAAAGGCAAGATATTTTAGGAAGATACTTTGTCAGCCCTTGTAATTCAGGGAAGTGTGCCCCATGAGTGCATACTGTTTAGGAAAACAGTAAAAAACTTGCATTTTTGCAAAGCTAAACAGAACATCTTGTGTAGATATACTGACACATAAAGGAATTCAACAGCCAGCTTTATGTGCATAGCTTTGTGGGGTTTTTTTAAATACTTGCTGGTATAAAGTGCTCTCAAGCTCTGTTTTCTTCTTTAACTTCTACAGTAGTTCATTTGCACCTTCAAATCTTACCACTCTCCCTGCTGACACTTCATCCTTTTACCTTGAAGTGTTTATGCCCCTTACAGAATTTCTCGGGTTATTTTTCTTTTATGACCCATTCTTAAAAGTCATCAGCAATTCTAGTGTTGCCCAGGTTACACTCATGTCTGACACCACGCTTCCCCTGGCAGCTTGATGATCAACAGAGAAAGACCTTAAAATCAAGATACTTAAGAACAGGGCTGCTAATTTGAAGGAAAAAAATTAAGCAGGTTGGAAACTTTACCAATATTAATTCTTCCTGATTTTTTTACTGTTAAAGATGGTTGTTTTCATGAACATATTTTAAATATTTATCAATTGAAATAGACTCTCAAGGCTGAAATTAGGTAAGTTACCCTCATAGCAGTGGTTGTTGAAAGATTATTTCCAGTGCTCTTAAAATACTGATATACAGCAAGCTCTATTTTGGGACAGCTGTACAAATTACCCTCAGGTGTCATGCCTCTGGACTGCAGGCATTGCTATGGGTTTTTTTTTACTTGTTTCTGTTCTTCACTATTTAGCAATCTGAAGTAATATCTATCTAGTTGTCTGCTCATTGGTCCCAAACCATATCCAAAACCACCATAAGGGAGCTTTCCACACGTGAGACTCAGGAATCTGAGCTTTGTTTTTCCCTTCTTCCTCCACAAAAATGACAGCTTGCAGATTGGTAGTACTCAAACAAGTCTCAGTTCCTTACCAGTGTAGTGCCTTGAGCTTTCTTCACCCCTGTCAGCCAGAGACAGGAGTGCTGTCCTGAGGTGAGGTGAGCACAGCACAGGTGGTGTCCTCACCGACAGGGCGCAGCCCTGCAGCAGGAGAGGCAGAGCTGCGTGCTGGGGACAGGTTCCAACCTCAGTCACAGCAAGAGCACAAAGCAGGTCTAGAGTCCATCCAGAGAGGCAGGTGAGGAACAGGAGCAAAAACCCAAAACCAGCCTAAAGTTTGCCTAGCAACCACATCCAGACAACAACCAAGGCCAGAGCCAGGACTCAAAACAAGCATACCTACAACAGAACTTTGACAAGGAAGAATAACCTGGCCAGGCCTGAGCTTAAGTGGAGCTACTGGGCGCAGGGACTCCACCCTGGGTATGGGGGCAGAGGAGTCATGTGAGGGCCATTGACGCTTGTTGGCACCCTCAGGACCCTGACAGTCCCTACCTAAAACCTGTCAGTTAGGTCTTTAAGGAAACAGAAATATTTGACTCATCTGAGTCATTGAGACTGCAAATACAGTGGTGCCAAATTTCTAGCTAAGCAGGCATCTTCCTTTCTTTCAGGTGTAGGTCACTATGTGACCTCTGGTGTCACCTGTCTTACTGCAGAAGTGCTGTACACTTGAAGCATCCAAAACTGTTGGGTTTGTACATGCACATTTAACCATGCCTTCCCAGATGCAGTGTCTACCAGCAAGGCGCAACACAATCATTCTGCACTCCTGCTTTAGATTGCTCATGCACAGTCATGCAGTGATGTAAGGGCCAAGATTTCCAGTAAAAATAGGTCCACTGCAGGTCAGGAACATCTGATAGGAAGCATTTAAAGCAGATGCAGTCTGCCTTTATAATGGGTATCCAAAGACAAAATCATAGCCCCTTCTGGCCTTACTTCATATAAAATGGTGTTAATGCTTAAACTCGCTCTGTTCAGCATGCTTTACAAATGCTTACCTGTTCTCAGTGCCAATCAGGCAGGTAGATACTATCTACAGAGCAGAACCAGGGCCAAGGAAGGCTAAATGAGTAAGTCATTGTCAAAAACACAATTGGAATTCAAGAGTTTCTGCATTAAACTCATGTTGTTCAAGACTTTTCTCTTTCAGATACTGCCAACTAACAATGCTGTGGGTGATTTATCTGATCATCTGTGTTACAAACCCAAAGGCATTAACAGCGGTTGGCCTGTGTTCAGCTGGGCTTGCAGGCACAGCACGCAGGTTCCTGGGTCACAGCTTGGGAGCAGGCTGGTCACCACGTCACCCTGGAGTCCGAAAGAACGAATATGAGGGAGGCTTTGCAAGGCAGATGCTTTAATCCATGCTTTGTTATCGCACAAGGAGACAGCCCTAATGTCTCAGCATCGTTTCCACTAGGAGGGAGGCAGAGCTAGTCAAGACAGGCCTGGTTAGATCAAATCTGTCCCTTAAAAAGCAGCTTAGGTGTCTTTGCAGTGTAATTCCTGGAGGTTTTGTTTGTGGAGGGCTTACGTTCAGCAGCAGTCTAACCTTTCTTAGCTTGGACTGGTGTGCCTGCTGCGGAATCTGATGCAGATGACTCTGCAGGACTGATTTAGAGACTGCACACCTGAATAGTTCTGCTTCCAGGGTCAAAGCCCTGAAGGCACTAATAGACCTTAATGGACCTGACCAGCCCACTTGGAGTCTGCACCCACCCTCGGGCCCAGCAGCTCTATTTAAGCTCAGCCATGGCTTAGCTGTGGGCTGTGTTTAGCAAGAGTCTGGTTTTGGCCCTGTTCAGAAATCCTGGACTTTTGTTGTTTACTTGGATTATATGTAAGTTTGCTTATCTCCTGGATCTCTAGATCTGCTTCTGACCTACAGATTGGATTCTTAGTTCAGCCTCAAACTTATCTCTTCTCTTAGAAGCTGTTTTATTACCTGGACTTGTGCCTGGATGTAGATGCCCCCCCTGGGCCTGTCATGTTTACCCTGAGTGTGTGCAGTGGGGCTGGGTGATGCTGAGGGAGGTCTTTGTCCTGCTGGCTGTTGTGTAGGGCTCCCTATCTCTGAGGGAGCAGCTTCCCCTCGTAGCTCCCTGATCTTTACCACAGACTTGGGCTTTGCCAGAACTGCCTGTAATGCAGAGCTACTCACAGGTTTGTGTACTGTGTTACTTGCTATAATGTTCAGTTTTGTTCCTTCTGTAGGCAAGTACTAACTTGCATTTTATTCTGCATAAAAACACAGGGAGGGTAGCACTGTCTCAGACCAAAAGTCCACAAGCTTAAAACTCTACTGGTGAAAAGAAGCAGTAGCATGTGCATAGGAAAGGAGGGTTGGGTAGCATACAGGGCTATTTCCTCACTGCATTCTTTCATCTCCAAGTAATGTGTAGCTAAAATAGTACTTCTGTATTAATTGGCTTCTGCTTAAACTTTCTTCCATTGACTTGGTTTAAAAAGAAAAAAATCTCTAAAGACTTTTGCTTCTTCAATGTACTGCAGCACTGAGTTCCATGGTTTGGTAACATGCTCAACAAAGAAGCTGCTGTATTCTGTTCTGATATCTGAGGATATCAATTGGTTTGATATCCCTTTAGAGGAACAGTGAGTATCACTCACTGACAGCACTTCCCATGCTGCTTTTGTTTTGATAGTGTATTGGTTGGGATTTCACCCAGACTGATGATTTTCCAGAGTGGAAATGCTGGTGTTCATTGTGGTTTTGCCCTACCCTTGCTACATTTTTCTGTGTTTTTCAAGCTTCTCGTTGCACCTTTTTAGCAGACCAGAACTTGGTGTTATACTTGAGATGTAAGTGGACAACATGTCTGGGCTAAACTACAGGGCTGTTGGGATGTTTCCTGTTCTGTTCTCCTCTTCTCTTGGCAATGGTTCCAAACATTCCACTTGAGCACACAGAACAGCTTCCCTGAGTGCCTGTCACAGTACCAGGATTAGTTTGAATGCTGAAGTCAGAGGCTGTGACTTCCATGTTTCCCTTCACATGCCTGTTTGTGTTTAGTGAAAGGATTTCATCCACTATTTTGTTACCCAGACAGTCATTACTGTGAGATCTCTCTAAATGGTTATATCCAGCTTGCCTTAGTAGACTGAGTGTCTTCCTGTTGCCAGGAAAGATTGTCACCTGGTGCTACTTGCTTCCCAGGACATTTCTTATTGTTGTAAAAGACCACAAGCATGTTATGTGAAAATGGACAATTTTTCTTGATTGTTTCCTTGACTTTAGCACACTCTTAATGGAGCTGAGATTGCACATGTTGGTCCTTGAGTGCTCCTATTAACCTGCTTCTTCTAAACAAACCTTAGCTCTCACTGCTTTTTGCTTTCCCCCAAGTTCCTCACTTCTTTTTCTGTGTTTTGTTCAAACCCACAACTTCCAACTTATTACCCTGTTCCTGAGAAACACACTCAGCTTATGTGGCGTTTTATCATCAAGTTCCTGCTCCTTCAACTTCTGCCTCGTGCAGTACTTTCAGAGCAATAGCTTTTTTGCCTCTCAAATCACCTGTTATTTTATCTTGTAAAAGAGCTTGTGTTACCTCATCTTTTAGCAGGGCAAGTCTTAAGAATGATAGTCTTGATGCCTAGCCCCATAGAAAAGCAGCTTTTACAGACTGAGGAGTAGAGGGTATGTTATACCCAGCAAACAGAGCTGGCGCATTGCTGGAAATCACCCGCCACTGAAAGCTGATGAGGCAAGTGTTGAAAATTCAGGAGTCTGTGGTGTAGGTTTCACTTGTTGCATCTGAAGTATCTGAGCTTGGCTGAGATTCCCTGACTATTTCTCTTTCACTCCAAGGACATACAGGAAAGGAGAGAAGTGATGGAGGTACAAATTGGTGATGGGCTACCTTACCCAAGGCCACTGAATGGCAGCAGTGTCAAGGAGCTGTGCAGATCTGTGCCACTCCTTCTCCTTTAACACATATCCCTTAAAACAACCAAACACTGATATTTAAAGCATCTCTAGGAATGGATAAGGATAGCACTACTACTTCTATGCAGCAGAAAAGCCTCTCTGCAAGCTCGAATTTAAATGGGTTGGTTCACACTTGAAGTGCTTTATATTGCAACAGCTACAGACTTAATAATAATGAAGCTGTTCTTAAAAAGTACTGCTTGGGTATATTGTTTCACAGATCCCATTTCCAACATCTGTTTTTCAGTCTGTTAGATTTGGTGGCCTGCTTTCCACTCTGACAAAGAGCTGTAATGATAACGAGCGGTGGAAGAAGGCTGGGCTGCCTCTTTCTCTTCCTATACCATTTTACTCACCCAGTTCCCTCTGGGAAGGAGCAGCAAGTATCAGTGGCTCTTAATGGATGAACTGGGGGATGGGGAGAGAACAAGACTCATTATATTTTTCTTCCTTTCAGGAGGGAGAGGGCGACTCGGCGGCTCTTCCTCCTCTGCCAGCATCTTCCCCACACTCCTGTGCGTGTACTTGCTCCACGCGTGGGATGGCCGGGCCCTGATGGACGCCGGTGTTTGAGGGTCCTCTGGGTGGCACATGTAAGGACAAGGGGGTTTGGCCCCGGGCGAGCCCCTCGCCTGTCAAGGCTCACCAGAGTCTTCCCTCTTCTCGCCAATAAAGAACAGGGATGATTTCAGAGAGTGCCACCTCCGTGGCTGATCGGGAGGTGTGCGGCGTCAAACCGCAGCCTCCGCAAGTAACGGAATAATTCGCCTTTTCTCTCTTTACCCTCATTTTATTTATTTCGTTGTTGCTGTTGTCAAATAACCCTCGGCGTTCCCAGCCTGGCACGCCCACGGCGGCTCTCGTGGGCAACCGTGCGGGCACCGCGCCGTGCCCGGGGCCGCGCCGGGTCCCCCCACGGCGCGGGGGTGTGGGTGGGGTGCGGGGGGGCGGCGAATCCCGCTCCGGCCGCGGGGATCCAGGGCGCGTTTTGCCGCCTGCCGGGAGGGCTCGGTGCGGCGAGCGCCCCGCCGGGCCGCCCCCTCCCCGCTCCCTCCCGGAGGGTCCGGCCAGGGGCGCCGCCGCCGCCCAGAGCACGTTTCGCGGCCCGGGGCTCCTCTCCCGCCTGGGCTCGTCGCGCCATGGGAGCCGCCGGCCCGCGGGGGCCCGGGCCGTGACCCGAGCCATGCCAGCATCGCCCCTTCCTGTGAGCCGCGGGCTGGCCGCGCCGCAGCACTGGTACGTGTGCGGGACGGGTCCCGGGACTGCCGCTGCCGCGGGCGGGGGTGGGGGGGACGGACCTCGGGGATCTCTACTATCGCACCCCCCTCCTTTTTTTCCCCTTTTTGTTTGTAATCCCTCTGTTTCCCCTCTCTTTCCCCTCTCCCGTAGCCGCCTGGCTAATTGCGAAGTTGAGCTGGGGTGGAGTGGCGAGGGGCAGACAGGGGCACCCCCGCGGCCGGGCTCGGAGCCCCGCGGGTCGGACCGTTCCGAGGCGGGCAGGCTGGGGATTATTCAAATGCAAAACGTAGTCTGTTGGCCGAAAAAGCGAAAAAGTCCGGTCTCCTTGGCTGTGCTGGAGCGTGTTTGCGCTGCAGGAGCCAGAGCCTGCCTGGAAAAACCCGCCAGGCAAGAGAAGCTGCCTACAGCCTGCGCGGAGGGCAGGGAACAATTAAAAGGGTCCCTGCCCGGCCGTAGGGCCCCCGGCCAGCCGGAAAAACCCCGCAGCCCACCCCCACCATAAAAGCGGCGAGCGAGGGCCGTGCAGCAGCATCCCCCTGTGGAGGTGCCGCTGGTGTGCGGGGCCCGGGGAGCATCCCCGGGGTGGCTCCCCACCTTTGCCGCGGGAGGAGCCGGGCGCGTCCGGCTGGGCGCTGCGGGTCCCCGGCGCCGCTGCTGGGCTCGGTCCCATTGTCTGCGGCCCCGGAGAGGGCTCCCGGGGCTGGGGGGGCACGGCCAGCGGCGGGGCCGGGCCACGAGGAGCCGCTGCCTCGCACCCAGGAGGGCCCTGCCACCCTCTTTCCTTCCCTCCTTGGGGTCCGCCTGCCTGCACTAAAGGAACCACAGCCCGGCGGGGCTGTAGCCCCCCGGTGCTCCTGAGCGCTGAGTGCCTGTCCAGCTGCTCTTGGAGCTGGGGGAGAAGAGGTGGTGATCTTATGGCAACTAGAGGTTTGATGCTGCAGGGATGATCCCTGCTGTGCCCGTGATGGAGCCAGGGGAAGACGGGTGTGGGTCGCCGAAGGGGTAAGCAGAAGGGCCGAGGCGGCTACTGGAAGGCAGCTGACCTTACAAAGGTTTGGCTGCTGGTGCCCGAGCAGTGCCGGGGCTGCCTTTGCGGAGGGGCCAGGCGCAGCAGCAGTCAAAGGAGTCGCGCCAGTCGTGTGCCCAGCCTGTCCTACACTCAGCCAGCCTATCCTGCGGCACCCCAAAGATATTTAAAGAGCAACGTAGTCCGCATCACTTGTGTCTCGGCCTATGTAGCAGCTGCCCAGGGTGGTGAGATGCTATGCCTTTAAGGAGAAGAGGGGGATGTGCGGTGGGCATCTGGAGCGAGGCAGGAGCACATCGATGTCGGTGCATACCCTGGAGTGAGGAGGGCAAACAAGCTGGCCACGGGGGCTGCACCAGAGTGGGCCTGGCCGAAGGACTCTTGTTCTAGAAACTATAATACAATGATGTTAGAAGTGGGCAAAGATTACAGTGTTAGGTATTTAAACATGACCGAGCAGACTTCTAGGGTAAAGGTCTCTTTAAAATGTAAAGACAATAGAGAAACTTGTGGAAAAAAAATAATAATAAAAAGGGCTTTATTATTTCCAAATAATAATAGTTTTTCCCAGCTGTGCTCAGTGCTTTTTAAGCTACTCTTGTGGAGAAGGTTATTCTGTTCTGAGAATTGGGAAAACTTCATGTTTGGTCTTGGTCTGAGCCAAATGGGGCAAGTTGCCTGGTGGACCCTAACTGTAAAGGAGAAGAAAGCTGGCTTATGCTTTTCAGAGACCGTTTCTCCAGCAGCACAAGGGCGGGGGTGGTGGTCGTGGTGGTTGCTCTTGGGATGAGACTCAGTCCCTCTGGACAAGAGAAGTCTGTTGTGAGGAGACAATGGCAGGCTGGGTTGCACAGAGCAGGTAATAGGGGAAGAATTCAAGATGAGATGTACCAATCAACTTTGATATTTATAGTTTCTGTAAGACCTAATTTTCCCCTGTGTAGTAATTCAAAATCCCCACTGATAGTGTTTTATTATGACTGGCATGGGACCCTGGCTGTTAAAGCTGGCCTAAGCACTTCCATCCTGCTTTCTGTTTTCAGATACTTAAAATTTCAAAACACCTTTCAAGCTGAAATTTTCCAGGCTTAATCTTTGCCTGAAGGTTCTTCCCTCCACCTCCCCCTTCTTTTAACTGAGTTTGAGATAAGGTGATTCAGTTTAGCGGTGTTGATTTTTTTTTTTTTTTTTTTAGAGAAAAGGCAACCCCCCCAAAGAATGAAGTCATAATATCAAAAAGAAATGCAGTGCCTTAAACAGCATAAATGTGGAATTAGAGAGGCATATGACTAGCCAGGATGTTCTGTTTGTTTTGCTTGCTTTTTTTGTATTCAAAAGTACCTGGAGTCTTCTGGTGGAAGAAGCTTTCCTTTGGTGAGGTTTTAGAACTGACTTTATATCTCTTCACTCTGTAGTGTTCCCTTTGGCTGCAGCTGCACAGAGGTTGAAGCAAGCCTGTGCTCCTGCCTGGCTGCAGGAGGATACTTGCACATGTGGTGTGAGTCTTCACAATGGATTTTTGGTGTGAGTTGTTTGTCTGAGGCTTAATCTGATTCTGTGGTTTAAGCCTGTGTGCTTCCTTGCCACGCTTCTTTTATTCTTTTTTTCTAAATGTTCCAATAAAGCCTTCCCTAAACCAGGAGGGTTCTTTTTTTTGTGGTATTTTTTTATCTGTGTGACTCACTGTGCAGGCTCCAAGGTGCATGAAGTCATGACACTGCAGAATGCTAACTGGGCCATCTCTTGCTGAATTCACAGTGGGGAGAGGCCCTGCCTTGTCCTCCGGGCACGGGAGAGCCTTCAGGGCCGGTGAGGACAAACATTTATGGTGAAGGCCGTGGTGGTGCTTGGTCTGCTCAGCGTCGTCTGGTGGGACTGATGTCAGTGAGGAAAGGGTTGTGTGCCTTTGTCTGTGAGAAGCTGAGGTGGCATCCTGCAGTGCCTGTCCCACATCTGTAGTTATGCTGCTGGAAAGTGTTGGCTTAAGTAAATGTTTAATATATGTGGATGAAATATATCTGGTTGCCTTAAGAGTGGCACAGTCCTGTAAGGTAAAGCAGCAAACCTCTGTGTAGTAAAATGGATGGGGAGGCCTCTGTGGAAGACGGTGTATGAAATCATTCATGGTACTGAGATGGCAGATGAGAAGTTTCATTTTTTGTTTCTTAACCAAAACCAAATGGGTATTCAAGGATTAAAGAAGGGGGAAAGGGTAAATTAAAGCTAATTTTCTCCTCCTAACCCATTTCCCTTTTCACATACAAAGTGTTGCACAAAGCAGCGAGTACGTGCAGGGAACTAGGCTTAGTGGAGAAGAAGGCTGGCTTTGGTGCACTTGGGAATAACATGCAGATAAGACATGATCCTGTAAGACTGAAAAAAGCTTTTGCACCTAACATGAGGGGCAGATTTTTTTAGTGGCTTTTCTCTGATATCTTTTGCTTCTTCCTCTAGAGCACTTGCTGCCAGAAGATGAGGTGCTTTTCAGCTCTGAGTTGTAGATCTGAGCTTATGGAGAACTTCTAAGTCACATTGTGGCCTTATTGCCTGTGACCTGTGTATTACAGTTTCTTTGAAAACTTTCAGGTCTTGTTTCCCCTAAGGCACAGTTTCAGGAGAGTTTTAAAAAGATACCTAAACACTGAAACCAAATGTTTGTAATGAGTGCATCTGACTGTAGTGAAACCAGGTGACCAGTGAAACTAGTGCCTGCTGGCTGTGTCACTGTCACAGTCCTGTTTGTTCAGGGGTCACTTGCCATCTTTCATGATGCCATAAAGAAAGCTCCCACCATTTTTTATGAGGACACATCTTTTATCTTTTAACCCCCCCTCATCTTCTAACAAGAATCAAGTTCCATAACAGAACCTTGATTGATACTGCCTCTAGAATGAAAACTTGCTTTATTGTGGATTTATTCCTTTGTGTAAAAGAAAAGATTTTGGTTTTGGTTGTTTGTTTTTTGTTTTTGTTTTTTTCTGGAGGCATTCCAGCAGTATGACATTAAATTCCCTAATTACTTTGTAGGCAAAATTCTCATTATAATTGTTTGGAATTGTGACCAAAACCAAGACTAAAAGATTTAGCCTTTGATTAGCCTTTTAGTATTTGTTGAGGATTATAGCAGTCAGTGGAATTGCTCCACATTTATTACCGTGAAGGAGCAAAACTCAAGCAACTGGCCTTAAAACCAGCTTTCATTTCAGCTTTGCACATGAATTAGAAGAGCTAAGTGGGCTCAGGTAACAAACAGCTTTGGCATGTCCTGGTGTTATCTGGGGTAGTTTCTGCAGACCCTTTGGACCTGTCACTCCTCCTAGAGATGCCCGTGTCCCCTCTCAGGGAGGGCATGGCAGGGCCATCTGCTTTGGCTGTCAGGAGAAAGCATCCAAAGCAGTTTGTTCTTCTCCAAGATGGTAGAAAAACGCCAGCCATGAGCTTCATGTTTTATAATCCTGTTCTGCCCACATAGATATTTTGGGAATATAATTAATTCCTTGCTATGGAATATGACTGATACATAAATACAGACATTTGTTGTCCTTAAGAAGTCACATGAGACAACTTGTAACTGCTGCAGATATCAACAGAGTAACTTGTCAGTGCTTTGAATGGAAAAGGGAAGGTAGAACATTTCCCAGTGTAGCAGAAAACAAAACTTGAATACCAAGCTTGTATTGACCTAATAATTTGGTCCTGCTTGTGGAAGAGTAAACAAAGAAATAGCAATGTAATTTACTTTTATTAGACAAGTTACTTAAAAGATGTTAGACTGCTTTTGTCTAGCTGTTAAGGTGGTTGTGGCAGACTAGTTTTCATCAAGACCATGGGCTTTTTTAAGAGGAAGAAGAGATCTTTTGCTGATAGGCATTTCTCCCAAGAGCTTGCAGTCACCTTGTGGGTGAGTGCTCAGAGTCCCAGATAGATATAGCTAAAGTCAAGTACTAATAGAAGGAAACCACCCACCCCCCTGAATATTAAAAATCTTCTAGGGGTCTGTTCAGATCTCTTCTGAAAAACCTAAAGTCACTCCAGTGACAAAACTGAAACAAAATGCATAAAACTGTTGCCACTGGGCCCCTGTATTGTCATCTCTGAGTATGATGAAGTCTTTGCCATCTTTTATAACACAGCCAGGCAATTTCCTACAAATATCAGCATTCTTTGCTTAGCAAGCAAAAGGGAAATCTTCAACCGCTCTGATAGCATCTAATTTTGGCCCTGAAAAGAAGCAATGCTCTAGTGTTGTTAGTCTTCTACACTCTTGCCAGACAGGTGTGTTTCTCTGTGTTAAAAAAATCCAAACCATTAAATTAAAGCCAACCAAACCAAAAAGCCCAGGATGATCTTGCTGCTTCAGTCCTGAAGCAACCATTTTGCAGCTTTCAAATCATGTGCTCGTGGAATGCTTTGGGTCAGAAGGGACCTTCAAGATTGATGTGTTCTAACCTCCTGCCATGGGCAGGGACACCTTCCACTAGGCCAGGTTGCTCCAAGCCCCATCCAACCTGGCCTTGGACACTTCAGGGATGGGGCAGCCACAGCTTCTCTGGGCAACCTGTGCCAGGGCCTCCCCACACTCACAGGGAAGAATTTCTTCCCAACATCTCATCTAAACCTGCACTCCTTCAGCTTGAAGCCGTTCACCCTTGTCCTATCACTGTCTAAATGCAGTTAAAGACATATTATCATGTACTTGTAATAATTTTTAAAAAGCACAAGTTTGTTATAAATTAAACTTCTGGTTGATAAATTTGATGGTCATGCTTCCTAAACTTCTACAACAGCAGCAACAACTTCTTATGCAGAGAAGCAATATGAGCAAGGCATTACATGCATTCAGTATTCTCAAAAATCCAGTTGCTGTTTCCATTCCAACCCTCCTGTATTCTCTGATCATCCTCCTTCTGTTCCAGGGCTGATAAAGAGAAAAGCCTTTATCTCCTCAGTCCCCCTCCTGATTCACACATTCCCCTGTTGCCTGGCCTTTGTTGTTGTTTCCTTGCTCTCCCAGTGATAGGCTCCATAGGCTGGGGTTTCCTGGCCTGCCACTGTTGTGTAGCTCAGCCACAGATGCTGCCTGTGCAGTCCTCCAGGCCATCCTTTGGAATGAGGAGACCACAAGAAACTGGGGAGGCTTTTTGGAGCTGCCACCAAGTATTTCATGGAGCTGCTGATGTGATGTTGATGTCCTTTTTGGTTCATGGGTGACCAGTAATGACCATGTCCTCCTTCCCTCATGTATCTCCAGAGAAGGGTAGGGGAAGGAGAGGACTCAGATTACCTGCAGTGCAGTGTTGTATTTGATTTACTATGTCAGTATCTGACCTAACTCTTATAGAGTGCTTCTGTGGGAGCTGTCCAGGTCTCTTCTGTGACCTTTGAAGCTTTGCCCACAACTATAAAAAGCTGCATGTGTCTGCTTGGTCTCTCCAGGTTGGATGTTTTGCTCTGATGGAGGAGGGCTGCTGTCCAGCTTGTCTACTGTGTGTCCGGTGGGCATTGTTTTCTGATCTGACCTTACAAGTGTGTTTAGCCTTGTCTTGTACAGCAAGGCTGGCAGGTGGCCTGTGGGTGACTTGAGTTGGGCATAAGGAATTCAAAGGAATGATGGCAAAGGGAAGGCACCCTCCTGCCTGAGACTAGAGAGCCTCTAGCTCTGCCTGCTCCCATTTTTAGGAGCTTCCCTTGTCTACCTATCTGATCTATTCCAACAGGTAATAAAGCTTTAAAAGCCTTCTACAGGTACTTAAAAAAAACCAACCCAACCGACCTTGAAGGAAAGTGATTTGGAGGGCAGGGACTGTTTTATCATCCGAGATGATTCAGTTGTGTTTGGGGAATTGGGGGACTTGTGCATTGAAGTTATTTTTGGGGGCAAAAGCTTGGGACAGATGTGCGGTGGTGTTTTTGAAGGTAAATATATTGGTAATAGCAATGGAGCAGACTCAAGTGAAGAGGTGGTTAATGAACTGTTAATGAAGTTGAGAACTTAGAACTGTCATAGAGCAGTAAATGTGATGCTGCCTGGTCACTTGAGCTCCATTTATTTCTTTGTGTTAAAGGCCTTTGCTGTATACTAATATCTTCAGAGCTTTTGTGTTAATTGAACAAAACGTCCAATACTGATATTTCTGATTCTTCCTCTCTATTTTTGAATGTTAAAAATGACCAAAGTAATATATCTGCACCTCTTATTAAATGCAAACATATTAATGCTGTTTTGTCTTTTTTTCTGTTTTAGAGTTGGTGCTGTACCAGCACAGAGAGCAGCAATGGGAGTGTGCAGTTTTCTGTTGAAAAGGTCTCTCAAGAGCTCATGATTCTTTTTCCACTTCTCCTCCTAACAGACATGGCTCACCATGCAAGGCCTTCCAGATCAGTCAAAAAAGAAGAGCTGGGCAAAAGGAAAACTAACCAGGGCAAAAAGAAATCTAGCCAAGTGAGAAAGAAAGCTACAAAGACTTCCACAAAAGCTGTTAGTTCTGGAAAAGGCAAAAAGCCGGCGCAAGAAAAAGATGTTAAGAAAAAACAGCAAGAAAAGAAACCAATCATGAGCTCTTCAGGTAGACTTCTCAGGAGCAGTGTAACCAGAACCTTGTCTGGAGCATCTTGGGTGAGTTTGGAGAAAGCTGACAGTATCCTCTTTGACAGCCAGGATTCTTTCAACATCAATGGCTTTACAATGTCTCTCCGTAACCGACCCTTCTCCCATAGATTGTCCCAAACTCCCGTGATCGCAAAACCGAAGAAATCTGCAGTCCAGAAAAGGCTGGAAACAAAGGAAAACCATGAGCAAGGAGCCCTGGCAGGAGTGGAAGAGAAAAATGATGTAACAGGCGAAGTAGTTTTGAAACAAGATTTAGCACAAGATGAGTTGGCTGCTCTGCCAGTAGAAGGTTCTCCCTGTAGTGCAGGTGAAGGGCCTGCTATCCCATGTGCCAGTCAGGACAAGGAGGTAGAAATACCCAAAACAAATGACTCTGCTCCAAACAGTTGGGTAACTGATGGTACGGAAGCATCAGGGGTGAAATCTAAGCTTGAAGGCCTGCCCTATGAGCAGATACCCAGTGGTCTTCACATGGGTAGTTTGGCTGAAACATTTGTTGATGGTGCTGTGCTTGTGCTTCCAGCTTTTCCTTCCGACTCCATAATCACCTCTGAATCCGAGGTGTTTGGGGAGACTCCCTTCGATGTGGTGCCCAACAATGAAGAACCTGACCCCAGCTCTGCTGATACCTCAGACCTCAGCTCAGCAGTACTGGCACAAGAGTCAGTCACTGTTGCCACATGCCACGTCGAAGCAGAGTTGAACCTGGTGCTACCTAGTGAAGAACAAGGCTCAGATTCTGCAGCTATACTTACCTCTGAGTTTAACTCACTAGATTTACTAGAAGATGCAAGGTCACTTGCAGAGTCCTGCTTGAAGGCAGGCTGGGATTTAGAATCTGAGAATAAAGACATTGGTTCAAATTCCAGCTCTGTAGCTGCCCCTGAATCAAATTTGCTTTTACATTTTGAAGGTACAAGCTCACTTGCGGAATCCCCCATGAGACTGGTTATGGATTTTGTACCCATTCCCAAAGAATTTGACTCAAATTCAGATTTGAGCTATACAAGAGAGAAGTCAGAGTTTGACAGAAAAAACATATTTACAGTATGTGAATCAGTCTCCAACACCTCTTTAAACAATATTGAAGTGGAGGACATAGAACAGCTTGTTAAATGTATTGATGCAGAGACATTAATTTTGAATTCATGTTATGTCCCCACTTTATCTTCAGATTTAGAAAAAAGCACAGTCAATAAAATATCTGGTGAAAGCTCTGGACAGTTCTGTGAAGGTTTTGTTTCAGAGTTGCCTTCAAGGCTGGAAATCTCTGCTCTTGCCTCAGAAAAAGCCATAAATGCAGATTTGCCAGCTGACTCAAGACTGCAGCATAATGATTATTCATCACAGCTGGGAAGTATCGGAGTAAGCCTGAATCTGGTTCAGGACAACGTGAGCAAGAGCACTGAAGCAGTTGAGGCCTCAGGGCCATCCTCTCTTAAAAATCCAGCTGGTGGTTGCCCTGTTCCATATTCATCTCTGCTCCCTATGCTGGAGAAGAAGAAGCGAAGGCGCTGTGGAGTGTGCGAGCCGTGTCTGCGGAAGACGAACTGCGAGGAATGCAGCTGCTGCAGGAAGCGCAAAACCAGCCACCGGATATGTAAGAAGAGAAAATGTGAAGAACTGAAAAAGCCACCGCCGCCAGTCACGCTGCCTTTCCAGGTGAGCAGCGGGAGTGGCGGATCAAGTCACCCTTTGGAGGCCTGAGCTCCACCTTCACATTCTGCCCTGGGAAATGCCATCCCCACTGTACAGCTCTAGAGGGTTCAGGGTTACTGTTGGAGCCAACAGGTTGTGCAGTAACTTCCCCTTGTCATCTGGAGAGGTGTAGATTAGGGTGAGCTGGAGTTATTCTTGTTCCTGCTTTGTAAATCCAGAGAATCAGAGGTAAGTATGGCTTTAGCTCTGTGTTGAGGATACTGGCACGTTGTCCAGATAATTAATTAATTGGAGGGCACGAAGAGATGAGAGATCTGAGCACAAAGTGTGGGGAGGAGGGAGATTGAGGGTAGTCCTAGGAGACTGAATTACTAGAGAGAGTGGTGGTATTTCAAAATACTGCAGGCTAAAAAGCAAAGGAAGGCAGGCTGTTTGCTCTTTGCTTAAGTTAAAATAATTTGCTTGTGATGACAGGTTTGATGGAAATAAATTTATGAACTTCAGGATGAAATTGTAGCTGCATTTTCCCCTTTCGCATCTTTCTGCCTTTCTAATTGTCTGTTCTTCTGTTTCTCTCATTTCATCTCTCCTGTCTCTCTCTCTCTTTGTCTTTTTCCACATGCTCCATACATACTCTCTTTTTCTGTGTTTCTTATTCATTTTTCTGATCCATCAGCCTTTTATAACCCAGGTCATTACTTTTGGAGCAAAGAGGAGGGGAAAAGAGAGTCTGTATGCCCTTGTGATAACAGCACTGACCTTCTGAGGGATTTCAGTTCAAGATCAGGCTTTAAATCAGGTAAGTAGGGAGTTGAACATAAATTTCCCACATCCCAACTGAACTCCCTGAGCTCTGAGCTGCACTGCTTGGCCTCTGCACTGCCAGGTCCTGCTGGAAGTGTTCTGTTTCATGTGATCCAATCCTATCTGAACCTCAGAGGGGGAGAGGCTGTCTTGAGAGTTAAATCACTGGGACATTTGCCTTGGGATGTGGGAAACTGAGGTTCAAGTCTCTGCACCAGCATGTACTGTGAGCGGAGCAGTTCACACTGGGGAGAATGCACCTGCCAAACCTTTCCCAGTAGCAATTCCATTAAAATGGTGTGTTGTTGCAGCAGGTAGGAATTCCCATCCACTGCAGAGATCTCAGGAGAGCTCCTGGTCTCACTGCTCTGGCCTGTGCTTACCAGGGTTGGCTGTTCTGGTTTTAAGGCAGGCAAGCAGAAAGAAGAGTCCTACAGCAGTGAAGGGATATGGTACATTCCCCTTTGTGGGGGAAGTATATTTTAAGATATAATGTTTAGGGAAGTAGGCTTAAACAGCTTGGCTCAGAATTCATTAAAAAACCTCTTTCTGTCTCAGCTGCTCCTAAATGCTCTTAAAAGAAAAGGGGGGGGAGGGAGGGGAGGGACATCTGTGTGATGATGATAGATATCAAAACAATGAAGGTGGTAGAGACTTAGCCTGACTTTTTACAGCAAAGAGTAGTGACGTTATGTCCTTTTGTATATTTAGTCAGTAGGATTGAAGAAGCTCATGGGAGAGAATTGGTGGAGTTGAGGTAGGAAGTGTTCTAAAAGCTATGTTTTAAAAAGGGTTTTGGTAGGGTTGTTGAAAGGAAGCACTCCAGCTTTTCTGTCAACCTTTGTTTTCCAGGCTAAACATACTTCTTTTCTTGTCGCTCAGGCTGACCTTCTCCTTCCAGATTAGCTTTGCCCCTTCACCTTTGTCCTCTCTGGGCACTCCGTTTGCTTTCTTTATGAGACATTCCTTGTTTTTATTCTTTCCTTTGGCAGCTTTTTTTTTTATGTGCTTTTATTTTATTGGACTGGTCACATTCTGTACAGTGCATTCAGAGCTGCACCAGAGGCCTCCTTCATTCCTTGTTAAATCTCGTATGAAGTTTCAGAGAACTTCATGGAGGAAATGAATTATTCTTGACATTTAAGAACATGTCAGGTATTTTTTTATAAAACTGTATTTGAGTGAAACCTGGTGCCTTTTCAGATATTCTTAGAAAGCTTTACCTCATTTCTAAACTCCAGAGACTGTGCTCTGAGAAAATGAGAGGAAAGTATTTCTACAATGTTAGGTGAGCTCTTGAAAGATATCAAGATCCAGGGGGAGGTGCTGGGGGATGGGGAACACTCTGGCACTCTGTTCAGCAGCTGTCCTTTAGATAAGATTGCAGGGAATCCCATTGTGTTTTCCCAGATTGGTAATACTGGGACTTGTGTGACAGTAATGAAGGCAGCTGGGGAAAACCCAAAACTGTGGGTCTCTGTCCATGGTATAGAAAGTGATCATAAATAATTAAGAGAAATGGAGTTGGCCTCAATGTGTTCCTTGTTCAGGAGAGTCATGCATCTTTCTCATGGTGGTGGAATGTGAGCATTTTTTGGAGGTGATTCACTGGGAGGAGAGTGTAGGGGATGGACATGCTCTGCATGAGCATAGTTTAAATGTTGGTGTTTTGCCTTAAAGGGAATTATGTCTTCTCATTCTAACCAAAAAATGCACAAGTCCTAGTGAAGTCAGTGAGAGCTCTGCATTAAAGGCTGTATAGCCAGTGCAGGGGTTGGCAATGCACACATGCTGCTTATGAAAATGTTGGTTTTCCTTGAGGACTTACATGGATTTACAGTTCTAGGGAGTAAGGCCTGGCTGGTAAGAGCTATGCCTGTGAACTGAAGGGCGTATTCCACCCCCCCCCCTGTGTGTGCACAGGCATTCCACCCTCAGAGAATATCACTTGTGTTTGGAGCTCCTAGTAGGTGACTGTTATTTCCATTATTTCACACATAATCCAGATGAAGATTTGAAAACTGTATTGGACCCAAAAAATATCACTTAAAAATAACATCCCCATAGACCTTCAGTGATATTTTACCTTCCTGAATGTAATGGGTTTTGCAGGGATGTGACATCATGAAAGTTTGGGTCAAGTATTGTGGGCTTCAGTTCCCAGCCCCTGTGTGTGGCAGTATTGTTCCATGTAACGCCCCTTATTCCTGAGGGGTTTGCACCGGGGCTGTTTGGGGAAGAGTTGGTAAAGAAAAACACTGAAATATAGGAGGGAAAACATTATTTTTTTGCTTATTGAAATGTTTTGAAAGAGCAGCCTAGTAAATGTAAGAAAGGCTGAGAGCACGTGCTGGGGGGAGCTTTAGTTTGTGTGAGATAATTGTTGGGTTTAGTGGGACCTGTAGTCAACAAACTGGCCAAAAAGCATCGGGCCACAGTGTAAGTTTGCTGGGTTGCCCAAGGTGTCTTGAGACATCTTATTTAATAGCTGTAATCTGAGTAACATGGGATATTAAATAACAATAAGGGCCTGCCTGCTTGTGGGTTTTTAACGTGCTGCCCAAACCCAGACATATTTAAAAAGGATGCTGCAATTCAAGTTGGTTGGGAACTTTGCAGTCAGCCATTCCTTGAATGCAAAATGCTGATTTAACAGGAAGCTTTCACAGCTACTATCTGTCTCGATGCAGCTATCTTTGGGAGAAGCTTCCCAAGGTTCCACATGAAATTCCTGCTTAAGACTTAAAAAGGGGATGAGAATTATTAGAACAGCTTGGTGGTAAGGGCTTTTTGCCTGATGCAGACCAGGGGCTTGAACTTTGGTCTCCCACATTCCATCTGTCTGCTCTTGAATTTTTTTTAAAGGTTGTGCTTTGCTTTGGAACACAATTGAGTGTTGAAATCCAAAAAAAACCCACCCCAAACCAATAACTCCCCCTCCCCCCCAAACAAGCAAAAAACCAAAAAGCAAAATGGAATTCTTGGTTTTCAGCCAGGCCTAGCTATAATCAAGAAACTTAGACTTTGCAGTATTTATTTGACAATAGACTCCAGAAATATGGAAGCCACTTGAATTTTAAAACGAGTGCATAGAAACACTCCTGGAGTGTGGCTCTTGAGTTTAATGGGGAGCACCAGCTGGGGGAGTTGGAGCTGTGTGATGAGCAGAGCTGGACAGGGAGCAGGGCAGGGAGCTGCAGTAGGGCAGTTTACTCTTGTTTTACACACTCTGTGGGGGTGGAAAATAATTGACTTTTGCTACTTTGGCATTCTGTGATCCTGGGTGTGGACTGTAATGCATCCTAAATTACAGTGAGATGGATTAGTTTGTGCTCTAGTTATTTTCAGAGGCTGTATTTAACAAGTTCCCTCTTCGCTGCTCCTTACTTTCTGTGCTGGTCTTTAAAGCTTTTATGGGGAAATTTTTATTTGAAGAGGTTTCTTTCCTCGTGTATGAGGATCCATCCTAAAACAAGGGGAAAGTACCTGACTACTTAACAAAGAAACTTGAAATCACTATCTAGTGCACACACTAAACTGGGGACTGAATCAGAATACTAAAAAGAAAACAATTTTTTCCTGGACCTAAAGCAACTTGAGTAGCCAAAACTGCAAAGAAGAATCAGATCACTGAGTGTTCTTTTTTTTATTATGCATAAGGACCCTTGCTAACTTGGGGAAAAACTATAAATCAGTACTTCTATTTCACCTGATCCTAAATCCTGTTTAATGCCTCACTCTGGTGCAACAAATGAGGAGCTTAGATATAAGGTAGCATCAGACAGAGATGGGCAGCAGTTTTATCTGAACTGACCCTCGCAGAAGGATCTGTGTGTCCCTGCCTGGGATCTGCACCAGGCACCTGGTTTGCACCAGTGACCGGCCAGGAGTGCATCGCAACATAGCAGCAGAGGCAGAGAGCAGGTTCAGACTGCAGTCTGCAGCTGATGAAAAGATGTTCTTATTGGGTTGGTTTGTTTGGCTTTGGGTCCCCCCCCCTTTTGTTTAGTGTACAGCTGCGTGGCCAGCGTTCTGGTTTAGATGTCAACTGCAGATGGTTTCAGGGAATGCCTCGGTGCCTGCAGCGTTAGATACGCTGGGATTTGTTTGTTGTCCCTAGTTAACGAACGTCTGCGATCCAGGAGGGTTCGGCATGACCCCTCCGCCCTCCCTCCATCCTTGTTAACGTGGAGCGGTGGGAAAATAATGGTCCTTGGTGTTTCTCTGGTGGGCAGTTCCCGCTGTGATGCCTTTGCAGCAGCTCGCTTCTGTCGGAGCCGTGTCTCTCCTCGGGGCCGTGCGGGCGAGTCCGGGGCTCCCGGTCCTGGGCTGGCATTGCCGCGGTTCCCCGGGCTCGGGGCAGCAGGCCAAGGAGTTCCTTGGCTGCGGGCTCGCCCGGGTGAGCGCCGGTTCCTCCCGTTCGCGGGACGCTCCGTGCAGGAGCGCTGCCCCCGGACCCGCGGCCCGGGCACCGCCGCCCGCGCACGGCGTCGTGCGCGCGCGCGCACAGAGCCACGCGTGCGGGTGCACGGGGGCCGCGTCCTCGCCTGACCCCGAGCCCGGCCCCGCTGCCCGGAGCGGGTGGCCCC